>ML362390.1:0-22732 GCA_005239505.1 Nicotiana paniculata
CCACTACGCGGGACCTCAACACATAGGAAATTATCAAGTCGTTTCACAACTCACACGACACAAATCACAATATCGCATAAATTTGATAAAGACGGAGCATCATGTGATGTTATAATACCTTTCCATGAAAAGCGCTCTACTGAAATGAACATGCCTGGCTCATACGGAGCCCATAATCATATTTAAATCCATCCACAAACATCGAGTATACCTTGGTTGCACCAACTAAGCTAATAGCTTTTACCTGAGTCCATATTTACCCACTTTCTCTCATAATACGCGAGAACAACCATCATAGCCGGGACAAACACCCCACAATCCACAACCAAATGAACTGAACGCCTTCCAGGCATAAATTCTCAATTAAGTAGTATTGCACTTCTTTCAACTCGGTCCAAATCTTCAATCCATCAAGTAACTACATGTCACACTTTATACAATCTTTTCGCGGTCATGCTTGCACGACCTTCCACACAAGGTAGAAAGTGTGCCCATCCATAACACTGACTACATTAAGGCTGCAAAACACATCAAGAACCCATGACCCGGGTACAAAGCCTCTTCAACTGAATCTCAATCTCAGGTGACACTGAAGATAACACCAGCTTACACTGAACTTTCAAATCACCTTTTTCTTGCTCTTCCGAGCTCATGACATCCTTATTAACACCGAAACGCAATCTCGATTCTTACTCCCGGTTACATACCGCTTACCGCACCTAACATGCCAATATGAGGTAGCGCAAGAATTCCATCATAACTTCTGAACCACCAATAGGGTGAGCACTTCATCATATAGAAACCTTTTACTTAACTCAATTCAAGAGAACCATCTCAACACACGAGTGAATTCCCACAATCACCCAACATGCAAACCCTTAAGTAGTATTCTATACCACTATGACCCTTCCGGGATCTGCCTATACCTGACAAGCCATAGTACTCAAAAACTCCCACATGGAATCCATTATGACGGCCGACAATCCTCGCATACACCGGCACAAACCACATGCATAACCTAATCACATCAAAGGAATTGATCACTGCCGCAAATGTGCCATTTCAACCATGGTTAATCTATCTATCTTCTTTTAATCATCTTCAATTGCCTCATGAATAATAGAAATTTCTTCAACTCATAACAAACTCAACCCTAACTCATCCCGAGTGACCTTGATTCACGAGACTATGCTGCCTAAATCCCGCAACCCGTCTTATACCCCCTGATAATCTTTCTACAATCCGGAGTTTATTTCTCTCAATCCTCCAATACTATCCTGCATGCAGAAACATATCATAGAATATACCAACCATCTTTCTTTTTTTCTCAGAAATTACTCTGTAAAAGCTTGATTCTCGATCATACTGTTGCTTGAAACCCTTAAACGCCACATTCATAACTTTTAATTCACTAGGACCGCTATTAAGAGTCACCCACTTTGGCTGGCCCCAAATACAACAACTCCAAGGCTCTTCTAGCACATGGATACCCTTTTCAATAAAGCACGTGACTGAGTCACTACCCTGAAAACTCACTAATGCCTTAAGCAAAATTCTAAATCTTCCAAAGCCTAACCCTGGTCCGACAGAGCCAACTTTTGCACATATACATCAAATCCCACGCACAATCACCATTTTACTCCTTTCCCTTAGCTGTAATAACTTGCCAACACACCGACAATCCGCAACCCTATGATAACACAATCACTGTTAATGGTGGGACTCCCCCACTTATCCCGAAGCTACTCATTGCACCACTCTAGACCCTGCCGAGATCCTTTCTCCTTTGATAACATGATCTTTCTCAACCAATCCGTCCCATTCTTCCAAATTCTCTTGCTAGCACTCCCTAAATACTCAAATTCTCTAGCATCATTCACACATTCTGCCTCCTACCAAATAGCCACTAGAACCCCTCACATAGACCTGCCAACCATGCCACCGCTAACCTATTCACAAGAGATAACCCACCTGCGAAAAATCACCCGCATACACCTTCCAACGACGCTTTAATGCACGCTCTCTACGACTTCAATAACACATCCTACGTCCTGCTTCATTTATCAAATTTACTAGTCCGTCCGCTCCTCATGGACATCCGTTAAATGCGCGACAATATCTTCATATTTCAAACTATGTTTTCGCTCCCCCACTTTACGACTACTCGACTTCCGGTTCTTACTCCTGGCATTCTAGAAATGGAACCACCGCCTAACCTTACTTCAGGATCATTCTCTGTAGCTCTCAAACAAGCAGATCACCACGACTTCAAGCTCTCCGGAGATCATCTTTCTCTAGCTGCCTTCATTATCAACACTTATCTGGTACTGAACCACCTCACCTCACGGTCTCTACCAATCGCATTCTTCAATACTTCTTCTCAATACTCTAACCCCATGCAACCAAAGACACCATAGCACCGACAAACATAACACATTCCATTCGATCAATGACGATGACTTCACGTCACAGTTGCATATCCCACCCCACTTGAAGACACCAAATCTTACTACTTTATCAAACCCAACCGGATCATTCATAATCAAAATGCCTTTCCTGTGCCAGAAATAAAATACTGAAATCTCGAAATCACACTCTGAGAAGACCTCCCTTCAAACCATTCATCACCCCCAACATACGAACAATCATTCTAACATCATATCGACATCACACAATAACAAAATTGCAAGCATCATCACTACCTGAGCATAGCCTTAACGCTCTCAGAAACACAGCTACTGAGTTGGAACAACATATTATTCTTTTGCAGGGCCATAAAAACAACCCAACCAGTTATACATGGAAACGTCTCGAATTACATCCATAGCACCATTTCAATTCATCAAATTTCCTGATTCATAGCAAACTCTTCGCGATGCGTAAGATTGAGTAGGAATAAACATAGGCATAAGCATCAAAGGAATCAAATCGCACGACGAGGAATCAAGAAGGGAAGTACTCTTATCATATATGTAGCCTCTCGAAGATAAGTTCAGACGTCTCCGTACCGATCCGCAAGACTCTACTAGACTTGCTCATAACTCGTGAGACCTAAGGGAACCTAGAGCTCTGATAGCATGTTGTCATGACCCAAAATCCCTAAGGTCGTGATGGCGCCGGACATCATTGTCAGGCAAGCCAATCATTAATTAATCGAAATATTTCCGGTGTTAGCATTTATAAAAAAACATTTTCTTTCACTTTATTACATATTAACCAAATAAAATATGTTAAGTAAAACAATGGTTTGAATACTACACTTTAGCAAATATATCCCAACACATCCCAGAACCCGGTGTTACAAGTACATGAGCAATTTATGAGAATTTATACAATCATCACAAAGCCTGTCCGAAATACAAATTGGACAAGGAAATTTAAAATAAAAATAAATACAGTACGAGAGAGACTATGTCAGCTGCGGATCGCCTCTGGATGATGCAGCTCGACTAAGTCTCCGAATCCTCCACATTGCTATGAAAGTACCTGTGCAATAAAATGCACAGCAACTGTAGCATGAGTACAAAAACAACGGGTACTCAGTAAGTCACCCGCCTAACCTCAGAGAGGTAGTGAGGAGAGGTCAAATTAGACACTTGCTAAAGGTCGATTTAGAATATTCAAGTGTGACACTAAGCATAATTATCATAGGCAATTTATTAAAATCAGGAATAAATATTATCAGCTCCGTTCACATTTAACACTTTATATCTTCATCATATTAATAACAATTAATAAACATGGGTGATTTAATAAAATAACAATTAATCAACGGGAAGGAACAACTTTTCCAAAATCTTTTAATAAATTTAAATCTCTGTCATTTCAATTGACAGTTTAAAATCCCAGGCCAGTAATCAGGAAAAAATCATAGCAACTACGTAGTAAATATCATGTGCAAGCAATGTCGAGGGTCAAACGACGCGGACCAACAATAATAAAATGTACACTGCCGAGGGTCGAATGGCTCGAACCATAGATGAATCTATCTGTCCCGCTCGCGAATCGGTCATGCGACGCGGTTATACATACAAATAATAAGGCTAGCCTGATCGCGAATCATACATGTGACTCAGGTTCTCATATGTACACATATCCACATAATAAATTCGTATTTTTATCAAGAAACTAGTTTTTCTCAAGAAAGTGGTAAAATTCATCGTAATGGAACATATAATATGGCTTTTAAATATTTGTTCTGAAACTCATTTTCTAAGTTTAATGATATTCCATAATATAACCCTACGAGGTATACAAGTATCCACTGTGGAATCAATTCTCTTTCTAGATTATTAAGAAAATGAACTCTGGTCTTCTTCATATATTCAAGTACGATTTTATTTATATAAGCAGTTTAATATTAATGCTAGGATTACAGGTACAACACGTAAGGCGTGCTAGTGGGTCAAAGACTACCCGGACATGGCATAATAGTACCTATACACGGACTCTCGTCACCCTGTGCATACGTAGCCCCCGAAGATAATAGCACATAATTAATTCACCTAGGGGGACAATTCCCGCTCACAAAGTTAGAAAAGCGACTTACCTCGCTTTGAAATTCCATAACCGGCTTCCAAGCCCTTCCGACGATCCAACAGACACACAACACCCCAAACTATAAACTTAGAAATTTCCAACTTCTACATCTGATGCCGAAACCTATCAAATCACTTCCGATTGACCCCAGATTTTTCACACAAGTCATATTCGACATTACAGACCTGCTCCAACTTCCAAAATTGCATTCCAACCTCGATATCAAAATTTTCACTTCCGGCCGGATTTCTCGAAAACCTTCAAATTTCTATCTTTAGCCGAATGACTCAAAAATGACCTATGGACATCTAATTTCACTTCCAATCGCGCTCCCAACTCCAGAATCCCCATACGAAGCTATTCCCAGACACAGAATCCCAAACAGACATCAACATCACTGATATGCGCTTCAGACCAAACTTAGGAAATTTCTTCAAAAATGTTGACTTCCACAATATGCATCGAAATGCTCCCGGGTAATCAAAAACCCGATCCAGGCATACGCCCAAGTCCGAAATTATCACACGAACCTGTTGGAACCTTCAAATCCTAATTCGGAGGTCGTTTACTCAAAATTCCAATCTTTGTTGATTCTTCCAACTGAAGTCTTCTGAAATGAGAATTTTCTTTCCAAATCAACTCTAAACTTTCCGAAATTCAATTCCGACAACATACAAGTCATAATACCTAAAATGGAGTTGCTCATGACTTAAAACGCTGAACGACGCGTTAGTGCTCAAAATCACTGGTCGGGTCGTTACAAGCTTGTTTTCCCACTATGTTCTGAATCTCAATATTGACAGACTTGCACATGTAATATGTTCTAATCTATGTTTAGACCTTTTCTATCAACTATGATCTTCTCTCCTGTTAATGTGTCTCACATCATGTCTCTATTTTGATTAATCCTATATCCTTAGTAACTATTTGAAACCTTTAGAATGGTTATCTTAGTTTGAGTTTCCACACCATGTTTGATACTTTTTTGCTTCATGATATAAGGAACATGGATATCTTATGATATTGTGATGAATTCTTAGCATAATTTGGAACTTTACGCTTTAAACCTTTTAAGTTAGTTCCCCACATAGGCTTGTTTAATAATATGCACCTTAGTATGATAATCTGGTTGATCTTGTAATCTCAGGGAATTTGATTCTCCTCTAACTCCCAATGTGCTTTCTGCCAATGTATTATTTTGCTAAGTGTTGAACCTATTTGTAAGTTCTGTTTACCTTCTTGATTAACTGTTTTTTGTTTTTAACTTTTCTATGTCTGCTTCCTAAAACTTAGTACATCTTGTCAAATTCAGTTCCTTAACCATTGTCCACTCACTCTCATATGTTACATGTGCTATTATGAACCTATCATTCTTGGCCAGCTGAAACCCAAGGCCACCAAGACTCTTACTATTGACCTCCCTAGTGTGATCATTTCTCAGGGTCCATTTGAGACCTTTGTGAACTCTGACACATCAGGACTTAGGGTGTTTTGGCCACTCTCTTTACTTCTAATATCTGAGTTATCTCTGAAACTCAGTTCTTTCCTCATTCTATCTATTGAACATGCAAGCTATTTTGTTTAAGTGATTTCTGGGTAACTCGATGTTCGGTCATGTGGTCAATATGTGGCTGTCTTGTTTTGGCTTGGGTTCCTCTGAGATTTCTGGGTTGTGTTGATGCATATAGTTCCCTGTTAATCGCGGTGTACTAATTTGGTGAAGAAAGAGTTTTGTTGAAGGCCCAGGCATTGTTGGGTATTTCTTTTGGGCCTTCTATAGATCCACTATTATTGTTTGTATAATTCCTTGTAATTACATTCATTACAGGGCCTGTAATAACTTTGTAATAAACAATTGGGGGTTTTAGTAAAAATGGGAGAAACGGGTATACTTAGTGTTTTCATGGAAGGGTAGCAAGCATGCTTATAGGATTCATATGATTTACTTGTTATCCAACCTGCTATATATGCCTTTCAATTTCTAGGTGCACTGTTCGAAATCATGTTATTAGGAGAAACACACACACACACACTACTCGTCTACCATCAAAGCATGTGTTCAAATGCTTCATTTATTTCTATGTCTACTGTTATGTGTTATTAGACATCATGTCTATAGGAAATAAATATTCTTCCAATTTGCATAACTGTTTCATATTCATTAGACACCATTCCTATAGGATCTCACTAGCTTATGTTCTATTGGTTTTCACTTAGAAAGCATGTCTATAGGACCTTAATTAATCAATTAGCTACTGTTATTGTTATTGCTCCACCTAGTAACATGCTCATAGAGGAAAAGTGTTATAAAATCAAGGTTCAATTTTCAATTGCTAATCTTGCCTATGGAATATAGTCATTTGCCTAATATTGTTTATCCACTTGACAAGGCTGGGTTCCCAGAAATATTCGCATTTGTTAGCTACACATGTAACGACCCGACCGGTCGTTTTACGTTATCGGACCCCGTTCCCCTAAATGAAACTTCCCATAGCGGTATTTTATGATTTATGACTTGCGGGGACTGGTAGTCCGGGATTCGGAAGTGTTTTGAGTGCAATAGGAATATTTGGTTCCTTAAGGTTGGCCTTTAAGGCCAAGTTTGACTTCGGTCAACATTTTTGGTAAACGACCTCGAAATCAAGTTTCATCGGTCCTATTAGCTTCGTGTGATGATTTCGAACTTCGGCATAAGTTCGGATTGGGTTTCTGATGAACCGGGGGCATTTCGACATCCAATATTGAAATAAGAAGTCCCTTAAATTCATATTTTGGTTTGGGGCATGTTTTTGTGTTATCGAGGTCCAAATGGAATTAAGAGACTGAGAATAGTTCCGCTATGTTAATTATGACTTGTCTGCAAAATTTGAGGTCATTCCGAGTTGTATAGGTCAGTTCGGCGCGTTGTTAGCGAAGTCTAGAAAACTAAAAAATTCTAAGTTTGGTTCTTGGGGTTTGGGGGTGTGATTTTTAGTTTTACCGTTGTTTTGGGTTTTCCGAAGGCTCGAGCGAGTTTGTATTATGATTCGGGACTTGTTGGTATATTTGGATTAGGGCTCGAGTAGGCTCAGGTGCCTTCCGGGCACCTAACGAGGCAAAAAACTAGCCAAAACAACTGTTGGTTCAGCTGTTGCTAGTGTGACTGCAGGTGCGGTTACCCAGCCACAGGTGCGGGACCGCACTCGCAAGAGCGGAAACCCAGGGGTCCCCCAGCCTTTTCATGTGCGGAACCATTTCTGTAGGGGCGGGTGCGCTGGTGCGGAAACCCTTCCACTAGTGCTATCCCCAGCCCCCTCGCCATTTTCCATAGGTGCGATTATTTTCTCGCCAGTGCGGTCCCTAGGTCGCAGGTGCGGAAACCCCTGTAGGCAGAACTCTTTAAATGTTTAAAAAAATGGGTTGCCTTCATTATTTCTCATGCACAAACTCCATTAGAGGGCTTTCAAGCTTGAACATCCCCCCCCCCCAGACCCATATAGTGCTAAGGTGAGTAATTCCTCTCTATTTTCCTAAATTTTTACATGGAATTCAACTAGAATTAACTACTAAAACATCAAAAGCCAAGAAATTGGATAGTACAAGTTAGGGCTCTTAACAATTTGATACATCACCAATGATTTCCATGCATTCCAGTAAAGTGACATAATTATGATCCTTAGGCTTCGGGTGAATGATCCCTTCGAGAATTTTCGGAATCAGAGCGTGTGGGCCAGGGGTTGGATTTTGGGAATTTCTCAAGAATGTTGAATTTTGAAAAAAAATAGAATAAATTCCCTACTTTGAGCATGCATTGATGTCATTATACTATATTTGGCTAGTTGCGAGCCGTCGAGGGTAGATTTCGGAGATTCGAACGCATCCTTGATCCGATGGGTGGTTTCGTCACGAGGTGAGTCTCCTTTCCAACCTTGTAAGGGGGAAATGTCCCCATAGGATTCTTATTTGCTATGTATACATGTTGTGGGGGGCGCGTACGTACCAAATGACGAGAGTCCGTACGTGGTGACTATATTGCTATGTCGGGTAGCTTTAGGACTCACGAGCATGCCATTATGTACATTATTTGTACCTTGTATGTGTTATGAGCTGTAATTATTGTCGAGGTAACATGGGAACATGAAATATTATGATTTAGATCCCAGTTGGCTATCTATGATATTGGCACAGTCTTGTTGAGTTCACTGTTGAGTTGGTACACACATGTACTCATATATATACACACTTATTATCGAGTCAGCACACGAGCCACAGGTATGATGCCCGGCCGTGGGTCAGCTTATTATTATTATCGAGTCAGCACACGAGTCGCAGGTGCAATGCGCGATCGTGGGTTAGCTTATTATATGGAGTCAGCACGCGAGTCGCAAGTATGATTTTCTCGTAGGTTAACTTATGACTTCAGTCCCTGTGACCACCCATATGACTCCGGCCGGTCGTCTTGTCCTGGTATGTGAATGATCACTTGAGTTCTGAGTCACTTAAAAACTGGAGTGTCAGTTATTGGTTAAGAGAAGATTTTTGGCATTTTGTTGTTCCTTTTTCAGTTATTATTATCTGGATTTTGTTATTTTTTACCTACTTGTTGCTCACTGTTTCTCATGCCTACTGCTTTAGCCATATTTCATCATATATTATATTGCTGGACCTTAGTAAGTACCTAGTTAACCTCTCGTCACTACTATTTTGAGTTTAGGTGGGATACTCATTGCGTACATATTTATTATGTACTCATGCTGCACTTCTTCTTCTTTTGCACTTGACTGTACAGGTCAGGAGGCTGGTACATCTGATTATCAGGCCGGTGTTAGATACGGACTTTAGCTGATTCTACTTCACGATGAGCTGTTCTTCATGACGATCTCTGGTAGCACCCGGAGTTTCCTTTGTCATTTTCCCGTCTACAACATTCAGACTTTGGGATTTTGTATATATATGTTATCCTTGTATATTCAGATAGTTTCCCGTGATACTCGTGACACTAGTTCCTGGCACATACGTAGTGTATATTTTTTATATTGGGTTGTATGTTTATACACATGCTTTTCTTTTGGCTCATGTATCAGATGGTTTTATTTTATGTCACATGATATCATCATGCTAATAATTATTTAAAACTGGTAAACGTTGGGATAATTAATCAAATAAGAAGGGTAACACTTGGTGTAATTCATTCTGGCTTGCCTAACCCCGCTGTTGGGCGCCATCACGACCCGTGTGGGATTTTGGGTCGTGACAACGTGGTATCAGAGCACTAGGTTTATGTAAGTCTCACGAGTCACGGGCGAACCCAGTAGAGACTTGCGGAACGGTACAGAGACATCTGTACTTATCTTCAGGAGGCTACAGGGTGTTAGGAAACTTCTATTTGTTCTTACTCTATCGTGCAACCTATGATTTACTAAATTTATTCTTCTATTCTCTCACAGATGGTGAGGATGCATGTACCTCATGTTCCTAATTCGGGAGATGGTGCTACCCCCGCCGCTCGAGACCGTGGTAGGGGTAGGGGTAGGGGTAGAGAACCTGCCTGTGGTAGGGGACGAGGGTGTCCCAGAGCCACCAGAGGACCCTATATTAGAGGAGCGGGATGAGGTGCCTCTAGAAGATCCGGCACCCGTAGACTTTATGACAGCTCCAGGCTTCCAGGAAGCCATTGGCCGTATAATGAGATTCATGGACACCATGTCCCAGGCTAGTTTATTTCCAGCAGATCCTGTCACTTCAGAGGCAGGAGGGGTAGCCTAGACCCCTACTGCCCAGGCCGCAGGACTGACAGCACCATTACATCCCACCCCGGGTACACTGCCCGTGGATGATGCCCATCTTGTAGCGGCAGCACCGGAGCCCAGACCAGTTATGGGTGGTGACCAGCATAAGATGTTAGACATATGGACCCGCTTACGCCCTCCAGTATTCGGGGGTGAGCGAGGTGAGGATGCCCAGGATTTCGTTGATAGGTTGAGGGATAGATTACACAACATGGGGATCCTAGCGTCCCATGGAGTGGATTTCACTGCATTCAAGTTAGAGGGCAGATCTCGCAGGTGGTGGCAGTCTTATATTCTCAACAGGCCAGCTGATTCTCCTACTATCACCTGGGAGCAGTTCACACAGATGTTCTTGGATTGATATATTCCACCCTCTAAGAGGGAGAAGCAGAGGGGTCAGTTTTAGCGGTTAGAGCAGGGGCAGATGTCCGTGACAGATTATGAGGCCAGATTTGCAGAGCTGTCGGGCCATGCTCTTATGATATTACCCACCGATGTTGAGAGAGTTCGGAGGTTTGTAGCAGGGTTGCATCCAGGAATTAGGTCCACCATGGCTCGACATGTGGAGATGCGTACCCCGTACTAGCTTTTTGTGGTCGAGATAGCTCGACGGATTGAGGGATACCGATTGAGGAGCAGGGAGCAGGGCTAGCAGGACAAGAGGGCCAGATTTACAGGCGATTTCAGGGGTGCTCCAGCTAGGGGCAGGGGTCAGTTTTGAGGCGGTCGGTCCAGCAGGACTTCATATGCAGCACTTCCACCACCTCCCCGAGGTGTCCCAGTTAGGCCCCAGTTCAGTGCCATGCCAGAGTGCTCCTATCGTCCTCCAGCTATTCAGAGTTCTCCCAGTGGTTATTCCAGTCATCAGAGATCCTTCGATCCTCATTTCAGTGATATGCCTGAGGGCTTTCAACGCCCTCCGTCCACTCAGGATTCTTCTTCAGGTCAGCAGGATATGTCACTTATGAGGTGATTCGAGTGTGTGAACTTAGGCAACATAAGGAGGGATTGTCCTAACTATCGGGGCAAGGTCGTGCAGCAGAGTCACCAGCCTGCGATTTTAGCACCACCAGTTTGACCGCCTAAAGGTGGGGGTCATGTTGGAAGGGGCTGCCCTAGAGGGGGAGGCAAGTCCGGAGGGGATCAGTCGGCTCCAGCTCGTTCTGGGGGAGCTCAGTCTTTAGGTGCTCTAGCCAGGTTCTATGCTATTCCGGCCAGGTCAGATGCAGTGGCCTCAGACGCCGTGATCACAGGTATTATCTTAGTATGTGGTACAGAGGCTTCAGTGTTGTTTGATCCAGGATCCACTTATTCATATGTGTCAGCCTTATTTTCTCATTTTCTGTATGTCTCTTGGGAGTCTTTAGGATCTCCTATATATGTTTCCACTCCTGTGGGTGACTCTGTGGTGGTAGACCGGGTGTATCGGTCTTCTGTGATCACCTTCTGTGAGTTTGAGACCAGAGCTCACCTTTTATTGCTCCACATGGTTGATTTTGAGGTTATTCTAGGCATGGATTGGTTATCTCCTCATCATGCCGTGCTTGATTACCATGCCAAGACAGTTACTTTAACCATGCCTGAGTCACCTAGGCTGGAGTGGAGGGGTTCTTTAGTTAGCTCAGCCAGCCAGGTTATTTCATTCCTGAAGGCTATTTTGCTTATGTGCGAGACACCACCACCGAGTCTCTGACAATTGATTCCGTGCTAGTTGTTCGAGAGTATGCTGATGTATTTCCTTCGGATCTTCCGGGCATGCCTCCGGACTGTGATATTGACTTCTGCATTGATTTAGCTCCAGATACTCAGTCTATATCTAGTATGGCTCAGAAAGAGTTGAAGGAGTTGAAGGAGAAGCTTGAGGAGTAGTTAGCTAAGGGGTTTATCAGACCGATTGTGTTGCCGTGGTGTGCTCCAGTTCTATTTGTGAAAAAGAATGATGGATCTATGCGGATGTGTATTGACTACCGCCAGTTGAACAAGGTTACCATTAAGAACAAGTATCCCTTGCCGCACATTGGTGATTTGTTTTACTAGCTGCAGGGTGCTCGTGTGTTTTCTAAGATTGATTTGAGATCAGGGTATCATCAGTTGAGGATTCGGGCTTCACATGTTCCGAAGACTGCTTTTCGTATGAGATATGGCCATTATGAGTTCATGGTGATGTCCTTTGGCTTGACTAACGCTCCAGCAGCCTTTATGGACTTGATGAATAGGGTGTTTAGGCCGTATATTGATTCCTTCATCATTGTTTTCATTGACAACATTTTGATTTACTCCCGTAGCCTGGGGGAGCACGAGCAGCATTTGAGAGTTGTGCTCCAGACTTTGCGAGAATAGAAGATATATGCTAAGTTCTCTAAGTATGAGTTTTGATTGGATTCCGTGGAATTTTTGGGGCATGTGGTATCCGGAGAGGGTATCAAGGTTGATCCTCAGAATATTGAGGCAGTTCAAAGTTGGTCACGTCCTACTTCAACTGCAGAGATCAGGAGCTTTTTGGGCCTAGCAGGTTATTATCGCTGATTTGTGGAGTGTTTCTGTTCTATTACAGATCCATTAACTAGATTGACTCAAAAGAATGCCCCGTTTCGATGGTCTGACGAGTGTGAGGCGAGCTTTCAGAAGCTCAAGAACACATTGACCTCAGCGCCAGTTCTAGTATTGCCATCTGGTTCTGGAATGTACACGGTATATTATGACGCTTCACGCGTTGGCTTGGGGTGCGTATTGATGCAGGAGGGGAGAGTTACTGCTTATGCTTCACGCCAGCTGAAGGTTCATGAGAGGAATTACCCTGTTCATGATTTGGAGTTGGCGGAGATTGTTCATGCTCTTAAGATTTGGAGGCACTATCTATATGGATTGTCCCGTGAGGTTTATACAGACCACCGTAGATTGCAACACTTTTTCAGACAGAAGGATTTTAATTTGAGGCAGCGCAGATAGCTTGAGTTGCTGAAGGATTGTGATATCACCATTCTTTACCACCCAGGCAAGGCTAATGTAGTCGCAGATGCTTTGAGCAGGAAGGCTGGGAGTATGGGTAGCTTGGCCTATATTGCAGTAGGGGAGAGACCTCTAGCCTTGGAAATTCAGTCCTTGGCCAATCGCCTGGTAAGATTAGATCTTTCAGAGCCTCGTCAAATTTTGGCTCATGTGGTTGCACAGTCTTTGTTATTGCGAGAGATTAAGGCCCGACACTTCTATGACCCGTGCTTGGTAGAGCTTCGGGAGACAGTGGTTCGGGGTAGGTTCGAAGAGGTTGCTATTGGCGAGGATGGTGTTCTGAGACTTAAGGTTCGCTTATGTGTTCCTAATATTGATGACCTGAGGGAGAGGATTCTAGAGGAGGCACACAGTTCTCGATGTTCTATTCACCTTGGTGCTACGAAGATGTATCGTGATTTGAAGCAGCATTTCTGGTGGAGGTGAATGAAGAAGTACATTGTGGAGTATGTGACTAGGTGCCTTAATTGCCAGCAGGTTAAGTATGAGCACTAGAAGACAGGAGGCCTACTTCAGCAGATGCCCATTCTTGAGTGGAAATGGGAGCGCGTTGCTATGGACTTCGTGGTTGGGTTGCCTCGGACTTCACGGAAGGTCGACGCGGTTTGGGTCATTGTGGATAGATTGACCAATTCAACGCATTTCATTCCACTGGCTACTACATATTCATCTGAGAGGTTGGCCCATATCTACATTCGGGAGATAGTCCGGTTGCATGGTGTGCCATTGTCCATTATATTAGACTGAGGTCCTCAGTTCACCTCGCACTTCTACAGAGCATTGCATAGTGAGATGGGCACCCAGATAGACTTCAGCACAACATTTCATCCCCAAACTGATGGTCAGGCAGAGCGTACGGTTCAGATATTGGAGGACATGCTCAGGGCATGTGTGATTGATTTCGAGGGTCAGTGGGACTAGTTCTTGCCTTTGGCCGAGTTTTCTTACAATAACAGTTATCGGTCCAACATTGAGATGGAACCTTTTGAGGCTTTCTATGGTCGGCGATGTCGTTCTCCTATCAGGTGGTTTGAGCCTGGTGAGGCTAAGTTATAAGGCACCAACCAAGTGAGGGATGCCTTGGAGAAAGTGAAGTTGATTCAGGAGAGACTCCGTACAGCACAGTCCAGACAGAAGAGTTACGCGGATCAGAGGGCGCGTGATGTATCATTTATGGAGGGAGATAGGGTCCTGTTGAAAGTCTAGCCTATGAAGGGTATTATGAGGTTTAGGAAGAAGGGCATGCTGAGCCCAAGGTTTATAGGTCCATTGGAGGTGTTGAGGCGTGTTGGGGAGGTTGCTTATGAGCTGGCCTTGCCTCCCAGCTTATCAAGAGTTTACCCAGTTTTTCATGTATCTATGTTCCAGAGGTACCACGCCGACTTCTCTCACGTGGTTGATTTCAGCACTATTCATTTGGATGAGAGGTTGGGCTACGAGGAGGAGCCAGTTACTATTATTAACGGATAGGACCGCCAGTTGAGGTCCAAGAGAGTTTCTGTCGTAAAGGTCCAGTGGAAGGGCCATCAAGTTATAGAGGCAACCTAGGAGTCCGAGGAAGACATGCTGAGCAGATATCCACACATATTTAGCATTTCAAGTATGATTCTAGACCCGTTCGAGGACGAACGTTTGTTTAAGAGGTAGAGAATGTAACGACCCGACTGGTCGTTTTGCATTATCGGACCCCGTTCCATTAAATGAAACTTCCCATAGTGGAATTTTATGATTTATGACCTGCGGGGACTAGTGGTCCGGGATTCGGAGGTGTTTTGAGTGCAATAGGAACACTTGGTTCCTTAAGGTTGGCCTTAGGCCAAGTTTGACTTCGGTCAATATTTTTGGTAAACAACCTCAAAATCGAGTTTCGTCCATCCCAGTAGCTTCGTGTGATGATTTCGGACTTGGGCGTACGTTCGGACTGGATTTCTGATGACCCAGGGGCATTTCGGCGCCCAATATTGAAATAAGAAGTCCTTAAGTTCATATTTTGGTTTGGGCGTGTTTTTGTGTTATCGAGGTCCGAACTAAATTCTAAGACCGGGAATTGTTCTGTTATGTTAATTATGACTTTCCTGAAAAATTTGAGGTCATTCCGAGTTGTATAGGCAGATTCAACGCGTTGTGGGCGAAGTCTAGAAAACTAAAAATTTCTAAGTCTGGTTCTTGGGATTTGGGGGTGTGATTTTGAGTTTTAGCATTGTTTTGGATGTTCCGAAGGCTCGAGCGAGTCCGTATTATGATTTGGGACTTGTTGGTATATTTGGATTAGGGCTCGGGTGGGTCCAGGTGCCTCCCGGGCACCTAACGAGGCCAAAAACCAGCTAAAACAACGGCTGGTGCAAATGTTGCTGGTGTGACCGTAGGTGCGGTTGCCTAGCCGCAGGTGCGGGACTGCTCCTGCGGTCCCAGCCTCGTAAGAGCGGAAACCCAGGCGCCCCCAGCCTTCGCAGGTGCGGAACCATTTACCCTGGGGCGCGTCCGCTGGGGCGGAAACCCTTCTGCTGGTGCCATCCCCATCCCCCTCGCCATTTTCCGCAGGTGCGATTATTTTCTCGCCGGTGCGGGACCGCAGGTGCAGTCCCTGGGTCGCAGGTGCGGAAACCCCTATAGGAAGACCTCTTTAAATGTTTAAAAAAACGGGTTGTCTTCATTATTTCTCATGCAAAAACTCCATTAGAGGGCCTTCAAGCTTGACCAGCACCCCTCCCCCCCCCCCCCCCCCCCCCCCCCCCCCCCNGAGTAATTCCTCTCTATTTTCCTAAATTTTTACTTGGAATTCAACTAAAATTAATTACTAAAACATTAAAAACCAAGAATTGGATAGTACAAGTTAGGGCTCTTAAGAATTTGATACATCACCCAATGATTTCCATGCATTCCAGTAAAGTGACATAATTATGATCATTAGGCTTCGGGTGAGTGATCCCTTTGAGAATTTTCGAAATCCGAGCATGTGGGCGCGGGGTTGGATTTTTGAAATTTCTCAAGAATATTGAATTTTGGAAAAAAATAGAATAAATTCCCTACTTTGAGCATGCATTGATGTCAGTATACTATATTTGGCTAGTTGTGAGCCATCGACAGTAGATTTCGGAGATTCGGGCGCATCCTTGATCCGAGGGGCGGTTTCGTCACGAGGTGAGTCTCTTTTCCAAGCTTGTAAGGGGAAATGTCCCCCTAGGTTCCTTATTTGCTATGTATACATGTTGTGGGGGCCGCGTATGTACCAAGTGACGAGAGTCCATACGTGGCGACTATATTTCTATGTCGGGTAGCTTTAGGATTCATGAGCATGCCACTATGTGCCTTATTTGTACCTTGTATGTGTTAAGAGTTGTAATTATTGTCGAGGTGATATGGGAACATGAAATAATATGATTTAGATACTACTTGTCTATCCGTGGTATTGGCACAGTCCTGTTGAGTTCACTATTGAGTTGATACACACATGTACTCATATATATACACACTTATTATCGAGTCAGCACACGAGCCACAGGTATTATGTGCGGCAGTGGGTCAGCTTATTATTATTATCGAGTTAGCATACGAGTCGCAGGTATGATGCGCGACTGTGGGTCAGCTTATTATTATTATTGAGTCAGCACACGAGTCGCAGGTATGATGCGCGACCGTTGATCAACTTTTTATTATTATCGAGTCAACGCACGAGTCGCAGGTGCGATGCGTGATCGTGGGTTATCTTATTATATTGAGTCAGCACGCGATTCGCAGGTATGATTCGCGATCGTGGGTTAGCTTATGACCTCAGTCCCTATGACCACCCTTATGACTCATGTCGGTCGTCTTGTCCCGGTATGTGTATGATCACTTGACTTCTGGGTCACTTAAAAACTGGAGTGTCAGGTATTGGTTAAGAGAAGATTTTTGGTACTTTAGTGTTCCTTTTTCTGGATTTTGTTATTTTCTATGTACTTGTTGCTCACAGTTTCTCATGCTTACTGCTTTAGCCACATTTCGTCATATATTATATTGCTGGACCTTAATGAGTACCTAGTCGAACTCTCGTCACTACTCTTTCGAGTTTGGATGGGATGCTGATCACGCTCAACTATGTCTTGTAGAAGACTAAGCGGGCGTTGCAAATATAATCTGGGGTATTATGCCCAGAGTCGATCCCACAGGGAATTTACGTATCAATTAAGTCTATAAAATACTAAATTGTTGCTTAACCAAGTTTCTCAAGACTTTTGAATATCAATTTGGTGATGTTTAACTAATTCTACTAACAATAATAATAAACTAGCAATTAACTACAATATAATGTAAACAATGATAAATAAGGTCTAAGGTTATGGTTTCCCTCGTCGGTGAATTCTTTCTCGGATATTTCTTATAGTTTAATTAATCGTCTCTATCAATCATGAACGCTCTATCTATCACAAATCTCTCTCAAGTAATTATGATAATTTACTAGACGCATTCTCTCAAGTTACGCTAGCTAGATTGCATTACAGTTCACTTTAGATTGCACCCGAGGTATCGTTATCTCTAATCCAACCTCTAAACCTTCGGTTATGACTTTCGTCTATACTCCGGGAGTGGTGTTGTTCAAACAATTACCTAAATATGCACTCTCTCTCTCAAGTAGTTACATAATAAATAGGAACAGCTAATTGAGGGCCCTTTCAATCAACTACAATAAGAACGTAGTTGAACAAAAAGAAATTAATCAACCAAAATATATTAATATCACAATAAATTCATCCCCAACGGGTTCTACCAAAACCTAAGACTAAAGAATTTAGCTACTCATGTTTATAAGAATCAAAACTAAAATAAGCTGCATAATTGAAATATAAAGTAATGAATACAAGATGTAGAAATCAATGTTTTGGCACTTCAATGGTTTTCTCTCCTTGAATCCTTCGAATGCCTCCCGAATCTCTTTTAGTTGTGTTTTAAGAGTCTATTTATTTGTTTTGTATAAACCCTAAACGTGTAGGAGACTTCTATTCCATTCGGGAAACACTTAAACTTGTCAAAACTCGGAATTGACCGAAACAGGGACCTGGCGTTTGGAGGCTAACGCCTGGATAACGCCAGGCTAAGGCCAGGGTAGGGCTGGCATTTTAGCCCTAAAGCCTGGCTAACGCCAGGTAGGGTCAGGCTTTTGGGCTCTAGCGCCCGGCTATCGCCCGGGTGTTTCCTCTTCGAGCCTTAAGCGTATTTTCGACGTATTTGCATCCCTTTAGCTTCGTTTCCATCTCCAATTCACCTACACATGAAATAAATCCATTAAGCACATAAAAAGTGTATTTTTATCATTAACGCACCTCAAATGTAAGGTATATTACATGTTAATCTATGTATTCTAGCCTCGCATCAATACCCCACACTTAAACATTTGCTCGTCCTCGAGCAATCAAACTACACTCATGTACACAACTTATTAAGCAAATCCCTTAACACGTTATACCAAGAATATTTAAAACATTTCAAGAACAGAGGTGTGACATCCTCGCCTCAATAATCGACTCACAAATACCATGCTTTATTCACAATTCACTAACTACTCTAACTTAGAGGTCAACAACATTACCTTTCCGTCATGAATCTTGTGCCCTCACCAATTCAAAGAGCTAGTTCCTCACAACACAATAAAACTTAAGAACACTTAGGAACTCAAGATTGAAATAATTCACTCGCTCTCATAAATAAAACATGCATATGCCACACAAGACGTATCATAGGCTTGCCCGTAGTGTAATACTCTACTAATCGAGCTCATTCAGTCTAGGATCACGTGGGACTTTAATTTTGTTGTAATGTAGGCTGCGAGATGGGTAGGATACATTTGGATATAAAAGTGACTACACCTCCCTGAGCACTTTAATACATATACTTTCGCGTTGAACCTCAAACTTATAATAAGCCAAACTCCACCTCCCAATCGATGTTATTACCCCATAATTCTTTAAGCACAATTACATTAAGAGTCACCACATATATTTTTCTTTCAAAACACACAACTGTTTATTTATTTCTTTTTCTTTTCTTCTTTTCTTATTTTCTTCTTTTTCAAGTGACTCTTACTTTTTCAAACGTGCACCTTTCTCCTTATTTAAATTATTCCCATCACAAACCAACCTACCACCCCACACTTTAACTTTTTCATTTCATAACATTTCCAGTGCTTACGAGAGGTGACAAGGTTCAAATATAAGATCGATTCAAATAAAGAGGATATGGCTTGTAATGTGGTTGCCAAAGAAACAGGATTATAGGCTAAATGGGGTTAACTACGATACATAATGATTAGGTGGGTAAAATATAGATAACTGGCTCAACAAAGAAATGCCTATATCACTTCCAAGACTGAATAAAACTTCTATTTCGCTTTGCACACACACGGGGCAAGTTCTAGACATCAAATGCAATGCACAGAATAACATACAAATCTCACACACACTTGGCACATAACTCACTCAGGATTGGATCTATCACGACACTCCAGTCAAAGCAGTTAAACAAATCTTAAGAATTCCTTATTTAAGGTATTTATCCTGGAGTAAAAAATTGAGCCTAAGCGTCACAACCAAAGTACTGACTATTCTCAAGGCATTAGCACGTTTCGAGATATTGCTACTATTAAGCCTTTAACCATGTGATTTCTACTCCTAAGAATTAAAAACTACCTACACCCGGTTCAATTAAAAACCCTTGGAAAAGAACCGTGGTCCAAAGAAAAACCAAGGGGAAATTACTACACTACCTAAAACAAAAATCTTTTTTTTTTTTCTTTAGACTTACTTCCTTCAAGAAAATTGTCTAGTAGATCCATCATCAGGAAAAGTCCACATATTTCTAAAAATAAAAACTTACCAACATGAAAAACTAAATGAAAAACTAAAACTACTAATAAGAATGCACATAACAAATGACAAAAGTTATATACAGCACCCCACACTTAAATCATGCATTGTCTCAGTGCATCACATATAGACAAAACAAGAAATAAAAGTAAGGTGTAAGAGACTCCCTGGTCCTTAGTGTCGACATCTTTCCCATTACTCTCGCTTTTATGCTTCATCAAGCACATGGTCTAATCACTTTATGCCTCCACTTTGAACTTTTGAATTGAATCCCCATTTTTGATTCTGCTCTATGATCATGCTCATGGGGTGGTGGAACAAATCTGCCTGGCCCAATAAAATAATATATTAATCTGTGCTTCTGGGCCTTTCTACAAAATGTGTACTCTTTACTCTCTGGCAAGAAGAACTCAACAATGTAAGCATCTTGTTCCGTATCCCTCAACTCATCAGGTGGTTCGGATAACTCTATTTGCATATTATCATCCAAATACAATGTGAACAAATGGTTGGAGTATGTACCAACATCCTCAACAATACCGACACTAGATTCAACAAAATATGTATCATCGATGTTCTTGCTTAAATCCAGTAGCTTTTCGACTAAATTAGCATCCTCTGATTTCAGTTCCAACCTGGGTGGTTTTTCACTAGATGGGTCGGCCGGCAGGTTCTCACTTTTCTCTAAATGTAATGAAGCAAATTCGAGAGCCTATTTCCGTACCTCTTTTTCCTCAAGTGCTAACACCCAATCTGCTTGTTCTTCACCATTCATATCATCCATATTCATGAAACATTCATCCAAAGGGTTCCCAACAGACAGGAAAGCATCATCTTTTTCTGGTATCACGTTCACAGCATCAATAAGAGAGCAATTGGCGACTCACTGGGTTTCCTCATGGATTTCTGCACGTTGAAAGTGATTTCTTCATTGTTAAGCCTCATCTTAAGTTCACCAGTCTCACAATCAATAAGAGCTCTGCCTGTGGCCAAAAATGGCCTTCCCAAAATTATGGGAATTTCTTCATCCACCTTGCAGTCTAATATCACAAAATCAGCAGGAAATACAAACTTCCCTACTTGCACCAANTACTTGTATATGTTTTAGCATGTCCAAGAACTTCTTGTACTGTTCATCCTTTTGGTATTTAGCCAGTCTCTGAGGGAATGGAGCTGGCGATCTCTTTTTTCCCAGTGATTTGGGCTTTGTCTTTCTCAGCCACCACCTCAACTACCGGCTTCTGATTCATCTCCACTTCTATTTCAGTCTCACTCTGTGCCCTGGGTTCTTCTTCACTAGGTTGCCCTGTTGCCTTGGTCAAGATTGTTGAATCATCAATTTCAATATGCATGGGTACCAATGTTTCGGTCTGCCTGCTTTCATGAGTTCTTTCCAGATCCACATTTAATTCTCTGCCACTGCGAAGGGTCACTTCCATCAGTTGCCTTGGGACCTGGTCAATAGGATTTACCTGAGTATCTGCAGGTAAAGTTCCAGGAGGACGATTGTTCACTACCATAGATATCTGGCCCAACTCTACTTCAATATTTTTAATAGTTGCATCATCTACATCTACTCTCTCACTGATTTTTGCATTTGACTCAATTACCTGCTGCATCATAGCTTCTAACCTGGCAAACCCATCTTCTCGCCTTCCTCCTTGTTGTTGCTGAGGAGGGTAGTATGATTGTTGCTGATTCTGATGATTATAACCCTGTGGCCTCTGAAACGGTGCTGCATTACCTTGCGGTCCCCTGACACCTATAATTCCACTGTTTTGTTGCTGGTGAGGTGGCCTATATGGTTGAACTTGTTGACCCCAGTTCTGCCCCCGTTGTCTCTGGCTTCCATAATTTGACACATAATTCATATTTTCTGGATAAGGAGGGTGATGACTTTCTGTATTCCAGTGATTACCAAGTGGTTTACTAATGCAAGATGTGCACAAGCCCCCATTGGTTGTGTCAACGATGNGTCTCTCCACGTTTTGCTCAGGAATGCTCTACCAGCCGAAGCATCAACATTCGCTTTCACAGTATCAGCCAAACCCATGTAAAAATGCTATCCCAACATTTGCTCTGGAATTCCATGATGTGGACAGATAACCAGCATACTCTTAAATCTTTCCCATGTCTCTTGTAGCGTTTCAACTAGTTTCTGTCTGAAGCTCAAGATTTCATCAATTTGTTGAGTAGTTTTGTTGGGTGGATGAAACTTGTTCACGAACTGTTTAACTAACTCCTCCCATGTTGTAATGGAATTTATGGAGAGTGAGTTTAGCCAAGTCTGGGCAGCACCAGTCACTGAGAATGGAAACAACAACAGTTTTATTGCCTCCTGAGTGACGTTTGGCTGCCTTTGAGTTTTGCAAATTGACAGGAAGTTCTTTAAATGCTGCTGGGGGTCTTCGATGTATGACCCTGAGAATAGCCCTTTGTTCTGCAATAGGTGCAGCATATTATTAGTTATCTAAAAGGACTCGGCCTGTATCTGAGGAACCAGTATTGTTGTGGCCAAATTCTCAGTTGTCGGTTGTGCCCAGTCATATAAAGGAGCCTCTGCCCCTATTTGAGCGA
>MDKI01121332.1:0-62059 GCA_005239505.1 Nicotiana paniculata
CTATATTAATATCACCATAATTTTATCCCCCAACGGGTTCCACCAAAACCCTAGATTAAGAAACTTAGCCACTCATATGCATAAGAACTAATTCTAAAATAACTTGCATTATTGAACTACAAAATAATAAATAAAAGCTATAAAAATTAATGTTTGCTTCACTGAGTAGTAATCCACACATTGTTCTTTACTCTAATGGCCTGCATCTCTTCAAATTTTTGTTCTTGGGTCTATTTATATGTTTGGGATAAACCCTAACCGTGTAGGGGACTTCTATTCCAACCGGGAAACACTTAAATTCTTCAAAAATCGGGTTTGGCCAGATCAGGGGCCAGGCGTTACAGGCCAAACACATGGATAACGCCTGGCCAGGCCTGGCGTTTGGGCCCTGACGCCTGGATAACGCCTGGCCTCACCAGGCTTTACAGCCCAAACGCCCAACTAAAGCCTGGTGTGGCCAGGCTTTTCAGCTCAAACGCCCGGGTATAGCCGGCTTCACTCCTTTTTGACTTTTGCGCGTATTTTCAACGTTTATGCTTCCAATTAACTCGGCTTCCATTTCCAATTCACCAACACATAAAATAAACCCAATTAGGCACATACAAAGTGTATTTTTATCATTAACTTACATCAAATGCAAGGCATATAATGTGTTAAACCATGAATTCTAGCCACACATCACTATGACTATTAGCTTCTCTATATATGTATGGAAATATAGAGCATGAATCTCTCTTGATTGACTCTGATTTCCTTATTGAATGATCTGATTAAGAATATGTCTTTCAAAGCCCTAGAACTCTGCATGTTTGTTTAAACTGATTGATTAACTTACCTTGTTTATTAAGACACTCTATTTACTGAACTATTTCCTTAATTATGGCGTTCTGAATCTAGTCTTAATTGGTTTCTCTATACTTAATAAACTTTGACTCCTTCTTATTAGTCATGTACTGATTCTGTATGTTACTAGGTCTTACCGTGTGAATTTTGAAATCCCTTAACTTAAGGGAACAAATGTCTTGATTTCCTGGTTAATTGATTCTGAGTTCCTTGATTACCATGCTACTTTGATTCTTTCCTTATTTAGTCTCGTACTGACTTCTATTTACCTTATGTGGCTATATGTCTTTACCATCTCTGAGTTTAAATCCCATAATTTAAGGGAACCATGTAATTTTCTTACACTGATTGATTCTGACTTCTTTTATTACCATGCCTTTGTTATTCTTACCATATTTTGCTACTCGTTTTTCAACTATAAAAGTTCTAGCTTTTCACAAACACAAAAACACACACTGACTTGTGCTAGAACTCTCGCTTTCTTACAAAAATTTCTCTGCTCTACTACTCTTCCTTGCTCTTGGTTACTGTTAGCCTGCTATAAGCCAAGGCTAACCATTGTGCTCATGTCTTGCTCTCTCTCATTCTACTTACTTTCCTCTTCACTGATATGCCTTATTTTAAATTTAAAGCTTCATCAACAACATGATTCTCTACTTGTTTCAGTTCTTATTGTTCTTAGTCTACTTTACTTGTGGTTCTTCTGTGAAACCTGTAATTAGAATACACTCAGCATGTTATTGTCTCCCTTGTCATGTGTGTTTTTGGGCATATCTATTAGCTGTTTTCATGATTGTGTTGTACCCCAATCCCTTGACCCTCTCTATGTGACTCCTTTATGGTTAGTTTATGGCTATGTCAGAGTAAGCAATCTCTGATCATGTCCAAACCATTCCTAGATCTTTCACTGGATTGTTTACTCATTCTCCTTTTACTAAAACTCGTTTAAACTACTGGTTCTTGCTTTATTTCAAAGTAAGTCACTCATGTTGGAAATTAATCTGCTTTATTTTAAATTTCACTTTACTTCTGACTGGTTTTCTAAAAGTTATTCATCCATTTTCTTACTGAAAACTTCATCATTGTTAAATCTTGCTACTGTCTTTAAATTACTGGATTTCCAATCAATTCCTCTTCTCAAAACTATTCTGTCCTTTTAAATTCCCTGCTTTATCAGTCCTTTGTTAAACTTCTGAAACCTACTGTTTTCTAACTTAAAACTCCTATTTTAAATCCTTCCTTTGATACCTTGGTTGTGATTGAGACGTGCTATTTATGTGTTTACCTGTGGAGGGATATGTGAGCCTCTTATCTGCCCTTATGTATTCCCATATTTGTAGTCCTAATTGTTTTATATGTCGCTTAGAATTTTATCCTTTATACCTAGGGGTTCAACCTAGTACTCACCTTGTAGAATTTAGTAGTCCTAAACACCCTCCGGGACTTATAGAACGGGACGGGTAATAGCACGAAATAAGCCTTCGTGACCAGCACGCGCTTCTTTAAATAACCTCTACGGGGTGGGAAAGATAGAATACGGATATGATGGCCGGTGCACTAATACCACGTGTAGCCCCTCTTCGAGGAGTGATTACCGGGTATTGCAATGATGCGATCCGTATAACTTTAAACCTAGGACAATTCTTTTCAAATGTTTTTACTTTGATGTCTTCCCAAAAACCTTTAAAGATTTTTATACTTGTTTGAAATCCCCTCTTATATGAACCTTATTCTATTTGTTTACTGTCCAAATTCTCAAAACTTCTTGGCTGGGACCCACAGTTGTGGATCTTGAGGGGTGCCTAACACCTTCCCCTTAGGATAACTTCAAGCCCTTACCCAATCTCTGGTAATGCAAACTAGTTCATGAGTTATCTACTCTAGGTGCTCTAATGCACCACAAAATCGTTAGGTGGAGACTCTTCCTTAAATCTCTTCATTTAAGGAGTTTTCCAGAATGTCATAAACCTGATCTCTCTGCACCTGACCCGTGCGAGGAAAAAGGGGGCGCGACAGCATGGCGGCTCTGCTGGGGATATTCCCTAAGCTTACACCATTACAGGTTGTCTTGTGAATTTGGACCTTTCAATTTCTGTTTAAATGTTTATGCCCTTTCCTATTCCCATTATATGCTGTTAACTGTTTAATTTCACAAGTATTTATTTTTCCTGAACAAAATTGACGTATCTTCATGTTTTCTTTGTAACTGCTTTCAATTATAACTGTCGTATTTCCTTTCTTTAGCGCTTTCCTCAATGAGAAAATATATGCCTACTTGTTTAAATGTTATTTATTGCATATCATGCTCCGTATTCATATTCCACTCGTGCCAAAAAAATCCTATAGCAACGCTTACAATGAGTGGTTGCGTTATTCCAATATTACTACCCCTAAATTCGGAAAGGCGTATTTGCGGTAAAACTAGTCGATCAGCGCTGCAGTCGATAGTTCTGTGCCTTCCCCCTTGAGTTGTCCGCTCAAGGGTACCAGTCTAAAACCCCATAGAAACCTTACTCTATTGTATGTTGTATGCATCATGGTAAAACCTATCCAGGCTAACGTGTTGTCCGCACAACAGCTTTTAAGATAGCCTTGTCCAAAGTCCATTGGGTTTCCCTGGAACCCAAACGGACGCCTTCATGTTCTGTGCATTTATTTGGAGAATTAAATGTTCATGCTAATTATTGATGTTAAATAGTCGAGTCTGGTGGAGGTAAAGGCCTAACCTGTTTGTTTTGCAGAAATGAGGCACGAGGTCCCCAGATTCGGCATGGTCACCAATATCCACCCCAAACTACTAAACTGGTGGGAGTATCTTCACTCCAGTGACAAAACAGTCGTCAGAAAACACTTGGGCAACCTGCCCTCTCTTCTGGACATTCAGCCTAACAACATGATGATAGAAGTTGCTACCCTGTTCTGGGACTGTGATCGGTCGGTCTTTCGCTTTGGAAACAATGAGATGACACCATTGCTAGAGGAAATAGGAGGGTTAGCCGGTTTAGCTTGGGAGTCTCCAGGGTTATTGATGCCTGAAAACCGTACAGGCCGAGGTTTTCTCAAGATTATGGGACTAAAGAAAATCTAGACTTGGTCTGCTTGGAAGACTCGTACATCCTCTTTGACTATTTGTACGAGAGGTATGGTCATAGCCAGTATTACCGCACTTATCAGGAAGAGTTCGCCCTTACTTCTATGGGGCACATTCACCGCCGGGTTATCGTCTTTATAGTATGCTTCTTGGGTCTGATGGTGTTCCCAACAAAGAAAGAAAGAATCCACACCAGGTTGGCTATGGTTACCAAGACTCTGATGGAAGGGGTTGACGGGCAGGACTTCAGTATCGTGCCAATGATCATTGCTGACATGTACCGAGCCTTGGAAAAGTGTCAACGAGGGGCAAAACATTTCGAGGGTTGCAATCTGTTACTCCAACTGTGGCTCACTGAGCATTTGCAAAAGGGAGACTACCATTAGGACACCCATAAGAGAATTTGGGATGATCATATTGCTTTCCATCATCCAAAGCGTATGAACTACATCCCTGACATGTTTGCTCAGCCGAAAAACGTCAATGGATGGGCTGAGTTGCTAGGGAACTTGACCGAGGATCAGATTCAGTGGATGTTTGAGTGGTTCCCAACCGACGATTTCATCATCCAAACTCGAGACACCCCATTTCTGTTATTGATTGGTCTAAGAGGGACGTATCCTTACGTCCCGATCCGAGTCATGAGGCAGGCTGGAAGGAAACAAGTGGTACCAAGGGTCGAGAAGATGAGTCATCTTAGGGCAGATTTCCAAAACGACGGCACCCCTCATAAGTGCCAAGCTCAGTATTTGTGGCACTGCAAGATCCAGTTAGAAAAGTATTATTGAACCCGACAGGTATCATGCTGGTTACTCTCCTTATTATCTGGGATGGTTGGAAGATAACTGGGGTGGAAGTATCGAGCCAGGGTTTGCTCAAGGCCACAGGGTCAAAGATGAGAAGGCCAAGGCAACGACTAGACTCAACCAGTTACGCAAGAGGCTCTGTGATTGTGAAGAAGATCATCACAAAATACACGAGGCCAACAAGAAGCTGATAGAGGAATGGAAAGACATGGCCATCACCTCCACCCAGAGGCTAGCACACTTGGAGCGAGGCATAGTCGACGTAGAGGAGAAGTTCATTAGGAGGATTGAGACCTGTCAGAAGGCCGAGGGAGCTGAAGAAGGAATTCTAGCCAGGAGCTACTTGGTGCTGGGACTCCGCGAGATGGGGACACTGATCAAGGCGAGTAGAGATGCCGAGTCTGGGGAAGGTCCTTCTGGGACCAAGTAGATAGGATTTTCTTTACTTTGCCTTCTGATTTAATAAAGCCCCTGGCCATTAGTGACATTTTATATTTTTCGCGTTCTTACAGTCATGTTGGATTTGTTTATTTTATTATCAATAAAATGAGGCATTTAGCATATTAAGTTCTCCAAATCAATTTGTCGCTAGGCCTACCTCGGCCACAAAGAGGTCCCAACTTAGGACATGCTTTACATTTCCGCCTTATGTGTTTAAATACTGCAATATTTTTTTTTATGATCCTCACTAACTTCATTATTTTTTTGTTTTTTGTTTTCTTTATTTATTATTACCCTCCCCAAAGGTTGGTTCGTGCATTCTAGCATCATCATCCTACCGCACAAGATCAAAGGCCCCTCCTCCTACTCCTCTTTCTAGTCCTCCCAAAGGAAAAAAGCAAGGGTAAAACTAAGATGGCAGAGGAAAGCGGCGTCAGAAAAGACAACAGGGATGAACAGGTTGAGATCGCTGATGGTCGGGATATTCAGGTTCTACAAGAGGGTATGTCTCCATTGAAGAAGAAGCTGCTGAAGTTCCAAGAGGAACTTGACCAAGTCAAGAATTTGGCTCACCTATCACTTTCCCACAATGTTCCGGATGTCCACTTCCCAAATGCTCCAAACCCCACTTTACCACAAAACACCCCTAAACAACCGAATCACCCCAAAGACCAAGTCCCGCCGGCACAATGCAATGCCTGCCACCATAACACTCCACCTCTCCAGGATCAGACAAAAGACCACTTCCAGGCTTACAATAAATCCCATTTATGTGGAAACCGTGGCTCATTCCACACTACATACCCCTGAGACTGACGAGAAGGATAGGCTCATCAGGAATTTGGCCGAGGAACTCAAGAAGTTGACCAATCGAGTTCAGGCCATCGAAGGAGTTAGAGGGATTGAGGGGCTGAACTATGAAGATATTTGCATACAACCTAATGTCAAACTTCCCGAGGGGTACAAACCTCCTAAGTTCGAGATGTTCAATGGTACAAGTGATCCAAGAGTCCATTTGAGAACTTACTGCGACAAGTTGGTTGGCGTGTGAAAAGATGAAAGAATCCGCATGAAACTCTTAATGAGGAGTTTGAAAGGAGATGCAATGTCCTGGTACATCGGCCAGGATCCAAAGAAATGGACTAATGGGTAAGCATGGCAACAGACTTCATGGATCGATTCAGGTTCAACACGGAGAATGCTCTGGATGTATTCTACATCCAGAATTTAAAGAAGAAGCCAATGGAGACCTTTTGCGAGTATGCTAATCGTTGGAGATCAGAAGCTGCCAAGGTTAGGCCAGCCTTAGAAGAGGAACAAATGAAGAAATTCTTTGTACGAGCTCAGGATCCTCAATATTACGAACGGCTGATGATGGTCGAAGGTCACAAGTTCTCTGACATCATCAAATTGGGAGAGCGAATCGAAGAAGGCATCAAAATCAGTATGGTTACCAACTTTGAAGCTTTACAGACTACTAATAAAGCTCTACAGTCTAGTGGTGTGTCCAGAAAGAAGGATGTGGGAGCTGTGATGGTTGCACAACAAGCCAAGTCCCCGCCCAAATACCAAGTATATCCAACAACCTCATTCACATACCAACCAGCTCCAAGTTACCAAGAACCTTCACCTCAATACCAAGCACCCTCACCCACATATCAAGCTCCATCACCCACATATCAGCCTACCTCGCCTAGATACTCCCAACCAGCCCCCGTTTACAACGCCTATAATTCCCAACCTTCTTACTACCAATCACCACCTACTCGCCAAAACTTCCCAAGACCTCTCCTTAATTTCGGCCGTCGCCCTCCAAAACAGTATAATGCCATAGTCGAGCCCATTGATCAACTATATGAAAGACTCAAAGCCGCCGGTTACGTCACACCCATTCCTGCTGCCACCCCGAAGAACTTTTCTCAGTGGATCAACCCAAACAAATTTGTGTTTACCACTCCGGCATGAAGGGACACATCATCGAGGAATGCCGTTCCTTGAAAGAAAAGATACAAACCCTCATAGACAACAAGATCATTGTAGCCAAGGACCCTGCTCCTAATGTTCGCAATAATCCGCTGCCAGACCATAAAAGTGGTGTCCATATGATTGAAGTAGATGATGATTAGGATCCTGAGGGATCAATTGGGTTGATTGCAGAGGGTGATCTGAAGAAGCCCGCAATTACTCTCAACCCAAATGTGGTTCAGATGCATCCATCCGAGGATACTGAGGTAAATATGTCCATCACACTCGAGTTTGAATTGAGACCGCCCCCAAAACAAAAGGCCCCAGTGCCGATCGAAGTTGAGTTTGTACGGCCAATCTAAGTATTAGTCCGGCCATCTATAACATATACTCCGGCGGGAATGAGGATGACCACACCTATTCCAGTGGCAATATCAACAACGCCACCCTTTTACTCAAACGCCATCCCATGGGACTTCACAGTTGAATCAACGAGAAAGGATAAAAGCAAGTTTGAGGAAGCCATTACTGCACAGGGTATGACCAGAACTGACAGAGTTTATACCCCTGAACATTTGGCTGAATCTAGCAAGAAGGCCGCCAACCGTCCTCCCACCATTGAGACAGGTTCAGACAATCATTGGAGAAAGATCCAAGCCAAAGAGTACTCAATCCTCGACCAGTTGAACAAGACACCAACTCAAATATCTATCCTCTCTCTATTATAGAATTCTGATACGCACAGGAGCGCCTTGCTGAGAGTGCTGAGTGAGGCATACGTACCAGACAATACCACTAGCGGAGAGATGGCAAACATGGTGGTCCAGGTTCTGGAAAGCCACAAGATTACTTTCCATGAAGACGAGTTGCCGCCCGAGGGGTTAGGGAATAATAGAGCACTGCATATCACTGTGAAATGTGAGGACCACTTCATTACAAGGATCTTAATTGATGGGGGTTCCAACCTCAACATTTGTCCGCTGATCACACTCAAAATTGGGCAAAAGTCTAGATGATATAAAAGAAGGAGAGATCAATGTAAAGGCCTTCGATGGTTCGTAGAGGTCCAATATGGGAGAAATCACCTTGTGTTTACAGATGGGACCCACCTGGTTCGATGTAGACTTCCAGGTGATAGACGTGTCCGCATCCTAACACTTGCTGTTAGGGCGACCTTGGATACACGCCGCTGGGGCCGTGGCATCAACCCTCCATCAAGCGTTAAAGTTTGAATGGAATAATCAAGAGGTAGTCATTCATGGCGACGGTAGCAACCATATCTACGGTCGCCAGACTTTTTCGGTCACTGAGGGGAGAAGGAAGCTGGGTGGAGAAATCTACCACAACATTGAACGAGTTAACGCCATTGATAAGGATAAGTGGTGGGACAGTAATATCGATAGCATCTTGAACTGGAAAGGATATGAGCCAGGCAAAAGGCTCGGTAAAAATCTCCAGGGAATAACGAAGCCAATCACACTCAAGAAGCACGGTATCTCTTTCGGGCTAGGGTATGAGTACACTTGGAAAGAATTCAAGGACTGGTCTCCACCATGGAACAAACCCTACTACTCATTAGAGCAGCCAATACCTCACTTAGAACAAACTTTCCAGCAAGCTGATATCGTCTACGGTACGGATGAAGAGGAAGCGTTAGCGACAATGAGGGATTTATTTTTGGACGATAAGGACATGGACTGCTGTGTCATTCTTGAAGATGGGGGAGGAATTCCCTTCCATACAGGTCGTGAGCAGAGGATCATATCTCAAGAATTGGTCTGTCAAGACGACCAAAGCCCGTCGAGCCTCGGGGTAGCAAGGCTAACAAAACACGCATTTATTTACAGCTTACTTATTTTAAAAAAAAATTCTTCCTTTTCGTATTTTTAATTTCTGCAAGAAAGAGATCCTATGTTAAAATGATTATTCAATTTATCAAAGCATTTGCAGTTTCTCTATAAATCGCATATTTACTTGCTACTGTTTTCCTCCCTATTACTTTATTTACACAGCATTACTATTACTTATCTTGATGAATCGACGACTGTGACATGCAACGGGGCAACGCAACAAACGGATTCCGATTCAGACGAGGATGATATACCTGAGGATATTGTGAAAGAGGTCGAGAACTTTGAGAATAGAACTAAGTCTAACTTGGACGAGACTGAGGTTGTCAACCTGGGAAACGCAGAGAACGTCAAAGAAACACGCATCAACGTTCATCTGTCGCTATTAGAAAAGGAGGAATATACAGAGTTTTTAAGAGAATATGAGGGCATATTCGCCTGGTCGTATGATGACATGTGGACTCAGTACATCTATTGTGGCCCACAAGTTGCCAACCGATCCGACATGCCTACCAGTGAAGCAAAAGCTCAGGAAGTTCAAACCAGACATGAGCTTGAAAATCAAAGAAGAGGTCACCAAGCAGATCAAAGCGGGAGTCTGTGTCGACTATCAGGATCTCAACAGGGCCAGTCCAAAGGACGACTTCCCTTTTCCAAATATACACATCCTAATTGACAACTGCATCAAGCATGAGCTGCAGTCCTTTGTAGATTGTTTCGCTGGCTACCATCAGATTTGGATGGATGCAGAAAATGCTGAGAAAATGACATTCGTTACGCCGTGGGGAGTGTATTGTTACAAGATGATGTCATTCGGTCAGTATAATGCAGGGGCCACCTACATGAGGGCCATGACTACTATATTCCACGATATGATTCACAAGGATATCGAGGTATATGTGGATGACATCATCATCAAATCAAGGAAAGCCACTGACCATATGGAAGATCTAAGGAAGTTCTTCATCAGGTTAAGGAAGTATAATTTGAAACTTAACCCTGCAAAGTGTGCATTCAGGGTTCCTGCTGGCAATTTACTAGGGTTCATCGTCAGACGACGAGGAATAGAACTGGATCGATCAAAGGTCAAAGCCATCCAAGAATTGCCGCCACCAAAGAACAAGAAGGATGTTATGGGTTTCCTGGGGAGGCTCAATTACATCAGCTGGTTCATAGCCCAATCTAATGTCATTTGTGAACCAATCTTCAAAATGTTAAGAAAGGATCCTGCAACCAAATGAACTGATGATTGTCAAAAGGCCTTCGATAGAATCAAGGATTACCTCTCGACACCACCAGTCTTGGTACCGCCCGAGCCAGGTAGACCTCTGTTACTCTACCTTGTTGTGTTAGATGGAGCTTTCAGTTGCGTTATTGGGCAACATGACGAAACAGGAAGGAAAGAGCAGGACATTTACTATCTTAGCAAGAAATGGACTCCATATGAAGCCCAGTACTCTTTATTGGAACGCACTTGATGTGCTCTGACTTGGGTCGCACAAAAGTTGAGACACTATTTCTATGCATACACAACGCACCTCGTATCAAGGATGGATCCGTTGAAATACATCTTTCAGAAGACCATGCCCACCGGCAAACTGGCCAAATGGCAAATCCTGTTAAGTGAGTTCGACATTATTTACGTGACTCAGAAGGTGGTCAAGGGACAAGCATTAGCAGATCATCTCGTTGAAAATCCTGTGGAGGGGAAATACGAACCATTAAAAATGTATTTTCCCGATGAAGAAGTGTCATTCGTAGGAGAGGACATTGCGGAATCCTACGATGGTTGGAGGATGTTCTTTGATTGGGCCGCAAACTTCAAAGGCGTAGGTATTGGGGCAGTCTTAATATCAGAAACCGGTCAGCACTATCCAGTATCCACCAAACTCAGATTCCCCTGCACCAACAACATGGTTGAATATGAGGCATGCATCTTGGGATCAACTTGGCCATCGACATGAACGTTCAGGAGTTATTAGTGATTGGTGATTCTGACCTATTGAAACACCAAGTACAAGGAGAATGGGCGACCAAGAATTCTAAGATACTGCCATAGCTACGTCGTGTAAAGGAGTTGAGAAAGAGGTTCACAAAGATAGAGTTCCGGCACCTCCCCAGAATCCAGAATGAGTTTGATGATGCATTGGCTACCTTGTCATCTATGATCCAGCATCCAGACAAGAATTTCATCGATCCCATCCCAGTGGGGATCCACAATCAGTCGGCCTACTGCGCCCATATTGAAGAAGAAGCAGACGGAAAGCCTTGGTTTCATGATATCAAGGAATATTTGGCAAAGGGAGAATATCCAAAACTTGCAAACGGTACTCAGAAACGCACACTTTGAAGGTTGTCAAACAATTTCTTTCACAGCGGAGGGATCCTGTATAGGAGGACTCCTGATTTGGGTTTACTAAGGTGTGTCGAAGCAAAATAAGTAACAAAACTATTGGAGCAGATACATGTTGGTAAATGCGGTCCTCATATGAACGGTTTCGTTCTAGCAAAAAAGATACTCCGGGTCGGTTATTTCTGGATGACCATGGAAACGAATTGCATCCAGTATGTCCAGAAGTGACACCGTTGTCAGATACATGGGGATATGATAAAGCTACCTCCGAGTGAGCTTAATGCAACAAGTTCACCATGGTCGTTTGCCGCCCGGGGCATGGATGTTATTGGACCAATCGAGCCTGCCGCCTCCAACGGACACAGGTTTATTCTGGTTTCCATTGATTACTTTACAAATGGGTTGAAGCAGTTACTAAGAAAGTCGTGGCCGACTTTGTCCGCGACCGCATAGTTTGTCGATTCGGAGTTCCGGAGTCAATCATTACCAACAATGGTTCCAACCTCAACAGTGACCTGATGAGAGCCATGTGTGAAACCTTCAAGTCAAACACAAGAATTCCACAGCATACATACCTCAGATGAATGAAGCCGTTGAGGCTGCCAACAAGAATATCAAGAAGATATTGAGAAAGATGATAGAGAATCACAAGCAATGGCATGAGAAGCTGTCATTCGCCTTACTGGGATACCGCACCACAGTCCGCACATCAACTGGGGAAACTCCTTACATGTTGGTTTATGGTACAGAAGCCGTTATTCCTGTCGAGGTCAAAATTCCATCCCTGAGAATCATACAAGAAGTCGAACTTAGCGATGCAGAGTGGGTACGAAGCTGTTATGAGAAATTGGCCCTCATAGACGGAAAAAGAATGAACGCAGTTTGTCATGGTCAGCTATATCAGAATAGAATGACCAGAGCCTTCAACAAGAAAGTCAAGCCGAGACGATTCACACTGGGGCAGCTGGTGTTAAAGAAGATCTTTCCTAACCAAGACGAAGCAAAAGGGAAATTCTCTCCCAATTGGCAAGGCCCATACATGGTTCACCGAGTGCTGACAGGAGGAGCACTCATACTTGTAGAAATGGATGGAAAAATCTGGCCAAAGCCAATCAACTCAAATGCAGTCAAGCACTACTATGTGTAACTTTCATGCTTTTATCAAATATTGCAAATTGAACTACGCCTGACTTGATTCCTGTTTAAGAGGGGATACGTAGGCAGCCCTATGGGTTCGGTCACATTTTAATAAAATTTCATTTCCCCAACGAATGGAAACTGGGGTAGAATTTTGAGGAGGGACGTCAAAACTCCGAAGCAAATGAAGCCGAGCACAGCACAAGCAACAACCAGAAGCATTCACCCATCAAACTGGGGCAGAATTTTGAGGAGGACCCTCAAAATTCATAGCAAGAGAGGTTGCAATGCCTTGAACCGCGTCGTGGTTGTCGGTTCATCCAAAAAAAATTACTTTAAACTATATGTTATATTGTTATAATACCATGCATATTTGCTTTCTTAAAAAATAGCTTGTTTAGCAACGCTACCCCTGTGATATGAACAACAAATTCCGTGTTGTCAAGCAGACAGGCCGAGCCGAGCCAGTGGGAATGCGAACTAACCTTCCCCTTTACAGAACTCACAATTTTTCTTTGGATGCAGGCACAAAGACGGAAAAATCCCATAACACATTACTATCTTCACAAGATGCATATCTCTTAAGGACACGCTCTCAAAATCGTCGCATATGTCGATGCCTACTATCATAACAAACAACACTTATTCACCACAATCGTATCATCGCAGTTTATCATCATCTAAGAACTCTTATTGTCGCTTATTTTACCATACTACATAAGGCTACTATTCTGCCTTCTGAGGTTTTACGCAACCTCCCCTGCATTTTATTTCCTGCATTGCATAAGGCTACCATTCTGCCTTCCGAGGTTCTACGCTACCTCCCCTGCATTTTATTTCTTGCAATGCATAAGGCTACCATTCTGCCTTCCGAGGTTCTACGCTACCTCCCCTGCATTTTATTTTCCCACACTGCATAAGGCTACCATTCTGCCTTCTGAGGTTCTACTCTACCTCCTCTGCATTATTTCCTGCATTGCATAAAGCTACCATTCTGCCTTCCGAGGTTTTACGCTACCTCCCCTGCATTTTATTTCCTTCATTGCATAAGGCTACCATTCTGCCTTCCGAGGTTCTATGCTACCTCCCCTGCATTTTATTTCCTGCATTGCATAAGGCTACCATTCTGCCTTCCGAGGTTCTATGCTACCCCCCCTGCATTTTATTTCCTACATTGCATAAGGCTACCATTCTACCTTCCGAGGTTCTACGCTACCTCCCCTGCATTGCATAAGGCTATCATTCTTCCTTCCGAGGTTATACGCTACCTCCCCTGCATTTTACTTCATTGTATAAAGCTCATATCTACCTCTTTAAAGCAACCACCTTTCGTGACGTTACTTATTTATGCTTCTCTCGGGCTAAGGTCTGCCCCTCTTTTCTTTTGCAAATCGCAAGACTTAACTTTGTCTTGTTAGCATGATACCACTGCATTCTTCATGGGCTGAAATATCGCCAACTTGTCCAAAGGCGTCATCGTTCGGAGGCACCATCTTCATGGCCTGAGAACATTATTCCATGGCCTGAGGATCTCTTTTATTCAACTTGCATATCATTATTCAAAGGCACCATTTGCATGACCCGAGAACATCATTTCATAGCCTGCGAATCCCGCACCAAGCGATTCATGGCCTAGGATATCATGGTCTAAGGACAATCATCCTCAATTGTCCAAAGACAACATTCATAGTCCAATGGGAACTTGCATCATGTTTATATTATGCACGATATATGCTTGTTATTTATTTGCAGGTAATCCGGCCGGAACAGCCAACCAGGCAGGAGCGGACCGCTCCAGTTCTCCGATACAACCCCGTAAGACCTTCCTACTTTACCTTACCTCGCACCTTGCGTCCGTTCTTGTGAAACATCACCGGTATATTTCGCCGATGATTCCGGAACTACATACGGCCTGATTCCTGTAAAACCAGGGATATGTAGGCAACTCATAAGCCAGGGTGCAGCCTACTTCTCTCCCACGGTTTCCTCTCGATCAAAATTGGCCATCATATCTTTACCCGACAACTCTTTCATCCTTCTCAGGTAAAGATGGGCAGCTGTTGATACCCAATTTTTCCTCAAATTATTTTCAAACTTGCATATAAGCCCTCAAAATTACTCTTTGTAATAATGAGTGTTTTTCCCTATTTTTCCATATTTTTATTAAATTATTTTTTTTCTGTTTATTTTAATATTTCATATTTAAATAATTCATGAATTATGCTAGAAATAATTTTAAAATATTTCTCTGCTCAGTATGTTATTTATAATCAATTTTTTATCTAGTGAAACTCAATTATTTCACAAATTAGCCAATTGGGTCTTATTTAATTTCAATTACAACAATTTTACAATTATGGACCAATTGGACATTTTTGCACTATTTCAATTCGAAATTTATGCATTTTTACTCTTAATATTAGTTAATTACTGTGATTTTACCTATTTTAACTTAATATCATTTTTATATAATTATTGGCTATTTTAATTAATTAATTATCTATTTTATTGGGTATTCAACATCTAGCCACATTTATTTTAATTTTAGCCACATTTTAACCCAATCTTTAGACCCAATTACACAACCCATCAGATTTCATTAACCCAATTGACCCAGCCAGTCTTCAAATTATACCCGGCCCAACCCCATGCGTGATTTGAGCCGTTGATCATATAAGATCATATAAGATCAACGGTTCAGATCTGACTTGCCTTAATTAATTCAAACGACCACTCACCAACCCCCTCATTTTCCCAGACCCCTTCATCTCTCTATCTCTCTCTCTCTAGTCTCTAGAGACTTCTGTCTCTTCGTCTCCTATGGAACTCCACCGCCTTCCTCCGGCCATCTCCGACCACCATTCTTTCGACTACAAGCCTCCATGATGTTTCCTCCATCTAGCTCACTTCATCTCTAAAGCCCTCGAAGGTCTGGGCCATGCCGACTTTCACATTGGGCTCCTTCTTTGGTTGTTCCCGGCCTCTCCAGTGGGGTTTTGACACGGCCACGCCATATCCACCATGATTTTTGAGTTTCACGGCAGGTTCTCCGGCTATCTATGGTTCACTTATGAAACCCTAATTTTTGCCTAAACCTCTCAGATCCATGGTATTTTTAATCGATTCAATCCTGTTTCTTTATATTTGACATTATTCTCGACTCAGAATCTTTGATTTTCAAACGTTTTTACTTCCTTTTTAAAACTAGGGTTTCTCAAAACCCTTTTATGCCTGTTTAAAGCTAAGTTTTTCTTTGTGTTTGAGTCGATTCTTTGCATATATCGACTGATTATGTACTCTTGTTGCTTTTCAAACTTGCATATGTCGAAAACCCTAACTGTTAGGATTTTTTCTTTCTAGGTTCTTCGTATTGACCTGATTATTTGATTCTTATTATGACTCTGTGATTGTGATATTTCGAAAAAGCTTTCTAAGGCCTAACCTACTTGTGTTACCCGTATGTGATTGTTTATTTGGAGTTGTGCATCTCTAAACTAGTCAGTTTCTATGACTATTAGATTCTCTATATATGTGTGGAAATATAGAGCATGAATCTCTTTTGATTGACTCTGATTTCCTTATTAAATGATCTGACTAAGAATATGTCTTTCAAATCCCTAGAACTCTGCCTGTTTGTTTAAACTGATTGATTAACTTACCTTGTTTATTAAGACGCTCTATTTACTGAACTATTTCCTTAATTATAGCTTTCTGAATCTAGTCTTAATTGGTTTCTCTGACTCCTTCTTATTAGTCATGTACTGATTCCGTATGTTACTAGGTCTTACCGTGTGAATTTTGAAACCCCTTAACTTAAGGGAACAAATGTCTTGATTTCCTGGTTAATTGATTTCGAGTTCCTTGATTACCATGATACTTTGATTCTTTCCTTATTTAGTCTCGTAATGACTTCTATTTACCTTATGTGGCTATATGTCTTTACCATCTCTGAGTTTAAATCCCATAATTTAAGGGAACCATGTAATTTTCTTACACTGATTGATTCTGACTTCTTTTATTACCATGCCTTTGTTATTCTTACCATATTTTGCTACTCGTTTTTCAACTATAAAAGTTCTAGCTTTTCACAAACACAAAAACACACACTGACTTGTGCTAGAACTCTCGCTTTCTTACAAAAATTTCTCTGCTCTACTACTCTTCCTTGCTCTTGGTTACTGTTAGCCTGCTATAAGCCAAGGCTAACCATTGTGCTCATGTCTTGCTCTCTCTCATTCTACTTACTTTCCTCTTCACTGATATGCCTTATTTTAAATTTAAAGCTTCATCAACAACATGATTCTCTACTTGTTTCAGTTCTTATTGTTCTTAGTCTACTTTACTTGTGGTTCTTCTGTGAAACCTGTAATTAGAATACTCTCAGCGTGTTATTGTGTCCCTTGTCATGTGTGTTTTTGGGCATATCTATTAGCTGTTTTCATGATTGTGTTGTACCCCAATCCCTTGACCCTCTCTATTTGACTCCTTTATGGTTGGTTTATGGCTATGTCAGAGTAAGCAATCTCTGATCATGTCCAAACCATTCCTAGATATTTCACTAGATTGTTTACCATTAAATGTTCTACATGTTCCCATCCCCCATTACCACTGCTTGTAATGTCTGAACCTGTTGTAATGCTGTGTGTTTTGGTTGTGCATCTTTGATGTTGTGTGAGATTGTTACTTACTCATCTATTTCAAAAAACTATTTTTTGTCAAACAAACTCTCTGGTTTATGAACTCTCTTTCAAAACTCCTTGTCTTTTCAAACTCACCTCTTGGCACTTCACTTTACTCCTAGACTCCTAGGTTCCACCCCCTCAGTGTAAGCATTGCTTTAGGGACCCATGAGTTCCCTCTGAACTTTGATGCACTGAGGCTGGTAATTACACACTGAACTTGTTCAACTTTGGTAATTATATCTGGGTACTGGTATTGGCCAAGGACCCCACGAGGGCCCTAGGGAGCTTTGTCGCATCCAGACCATGTAAGGCTTTGAAACTCGAAAGGATTGAGGTTGGGAGATATAGGTTTGATTGAAGGCTCTCTATAGAAGTGGCTTTTTACTTTCCTTTCAGTAATGTAATTCATTATTCTTGACCTATAATAATCTGTAAACGAATTCTTGGGGATGGATAGTGAATATGGGAGGGGACTATGCATGTTTAATATAGTTATGGGTAGAAATCATGATCATAGGATTTACTTTACCTATGTGTGCAATAGTATCATTCTTAGGACATGCATACCATGCATTAGAAACCATGTTTAGGTTGTTTACTTCAGCATCTCTACTATACTCCTATTTACTTTAGAAATGTTGTTCGCAGCTAATAACTATAATAAAATATGTCGTAATGATATTGCTTCTGCATTTGCATCTAGAAATCATGCTTCAGGATTCATAATCAATGTGTTCATAATAAGTATATATACGGACTCCTAAGAAAACCTTAGACCTAATACTTATAAAATCCTAGGAAAACCTTAGACCTAATACTTATTAAAATTAAAATCTAACGGTTTTATGTCTTGCCTGTATTAAAAGCGGTCTTTAAAATTAATCAGTCTCTTCTGAAAACCTTAGAACCTTGATGTTTGTCACTACCTTTACTCCTGCAACTGATGGATTTTCAAAACGATTCTCCTTTCTTGAAGTTCATGCAAATCATTCTATTTTTCCTTAACCCTTGCTCTATTTTTAAATTACTGGTTCTTGAAATTGTGCACTCATTCTCCTTTTACTAAAACTCCTTTAAACTACTAGTTCTTGCTTTATTTCAAAGTAAGTCACTCCTGTTGGAAATTAATCTGCTTTATTTTAAATCTCGCTTTACTTCTGATTACTGGTTTTCTAAAATTTATTCATCCATTTTCTTACTGAAAACTTCATCACTGTTAAATCCTGCTATTGTCTTTAAATTACTGGATTTCCAATCAATTCCTCTTCTCAAAACTATTCTGTCCTTTTAAATTCTCTGCTTTATCAGTCCTTTGTTAAACTTCTGAAACCTACTGTTTTCTAACTTAAAACTCCTATTTTAAATCTTGCCTTTGATACCTTGGTTGTGATTGAGACGTGTTATTTATGTGTTTATCTGTGGAGGGATCTGTGAGCCTCTTATCTGCCCTTATGTATTCCCATATTTGTAGTCCTAATTGTTTTATATGTCGCTTAGAATTTTATCCTTTAAACCTAGGGGTTCAACCTAGTACTCACCTTGTAGAATTTAGTAGTCCTAAACACCCTCCGGGACTTATAGAATGGGGCGCGTAATAGCACGCAATAAGCCTTCGTTACCAGCACGCGCTTCTTTAAATAACCTCTACGGGGTGGGAAGGGTAGAATACGGATATGATGACTGGTGCGCTAATACCACGTGTAGCCCCTCTTCGAGGAGTGATTACCGCGTATTGCATTGATGTGATCCATATTACTTTAAACCTAGGACAATTCTTTTCAAATGTTTTTACTTTGATGTCTTCCCAAAAACCTTTAAAGATTTTTATACTTGTTTGAAATCCCCTCTCATATGAACCTTACTTTCTATTTGTTTACTGTCCAAATTCATAAAATTTCTTGGCTGGGACCCATAGTTGTGGATCTTAAGGGGTGCCTAACACCTTTCCCTTAGGATAACTTCAAGCCCTTACCCAACATCTGGTAATACAAACTAGTTCATGAGTTATCTACTCTAGGTGCCCTAACGCACCACAAAATCGTTAGGTGGTGAATCTTCCTTAAATCTCTTCCTTTAAGGAGTTGTCCAGAATGTCATAAACCTTATCTCTCCGCACCTGACCCGTGCGAGGAAAAAGGGGGGCGCGACAATCATCTCTCATATAATTGTCATACTTCTGAATAAAAATTGGTACAAATTCCCATTTTTAAGTCTTCGTCACCTAGAGCAGCATGTTGTAGGTTAAACAACTTCTAAATTGTTTAAACAACTCTTGTAATTGTGATTGAACAGTCCCACGCCTAGGCAAGCCTTAGGTAATTAGTCTCTATAAACTGGAAATTGTGTGTTAATTGTGTTTACTGCTTAAAGTCCTACAGGTCTTAAAATCAGTAGGCAAACTAATTAGGATCCTGCCCTTGCATTATGACACAGTGTTGCATGTTCTGTATATTAATATTCACTTAGATACCCTGTCTTAGGATCCTTTCTCTAATAAGAAGTTGCCTTTGTATGTGTTTTGAGACGGGTTATTTATTTGCATTATGTGTGGAGGTGAATCTGAGCCTCTTAATTGTTTTGTTACTTATGTGCTAGTCCTCTCTGTTCTTGCTTGTCGCCTATTTTTTCTCTTTTAAGACCATAGGGGTTTGTCTAGAACTGCCAGTATACTAGAGATCCTAAACTCCTCTGGGACTCCAAAGAAGGGACGGGTAACAGCACGCGCAAAGCTCGTTAAACAAAACTCGCTTAATAACCGCTAAGGGGTGGGACAATGGGTAGATAAGGATATGATGACATGTACTCTAATGCAACGTGTAGCCTCTCATTGAGGAGTGATTACCGGGCATTGTACAAATGTGATCCTATAGGATAAACAACTTAGGACCTCCCTTATTCTTTACATATGTGTGCTTGGACTGCTAATTTTATTAAGACCTTTAGTTGTTTACATATGTGTGCTTTGACTGCAAATCTGTTAAAATCTTTATTTGTTTACATATGCGTGCTTAGACTATTTACTTGCTACCTGAATGAATTCACAAAGTATGTTTGGCTGGGATCCACAGTTGTGGACTTTAAGAGGTGCCTAACACCTTCCCTTTGAAGTAATTCCAAGCCCTTACCCAATCTCTGGTTATGCAAATAGTATTATGAATGACCCTTAATATGTGCCCTAACGCACCTTAATTCGTTAGGTGGTGACTCTTCAAACTCATTATACCCCTTTTCCAAAAGGAAACGAGTTGTCCCAATAATGTCAAAAGCCCAGACCAATCCGAGAGGAGATGGAAAAAAAGGGGGGGCACGACACTCAGTTGGTGCCATGAAATACGGTGGAATAGAAATGGGTTGAGTGCCCGACACCAAGTCAATACCAAAGTCAATACCCTTGTCGGGCGGCACCAAGTCAATACCGAACAGAATCAATAGTAGGAGTATCAACATCAACATCCCTCACAAAGGCCAAATCATCTGTTGGGCCTTCAAATATGAAATCACTCTTCTGGGAACATAATCTAGATAACCTCTCTACAGCATGACACAGAGAATACCAATCCATACCCAAGATCACGTCAAAATCCACCATACTAAGCAATAAGAGATCAACTCTAGTCTCCAATCCCCCAATAGTCACCACACACGACCGATATACACGGTCCACAATAATAGTATCATCCACGGGCGTAGAGACATGAACAGATGAAACTAAGGACTCACAGGGCATATCTAAATAATGAGTAAAATACGATGATACATATGAATAAATGGAACCAGGTTCAAATAATATAGAGGAATCTCTATGGCATACTGAGACAATACAGGTGATCACTGCATCTGAAGCAACAGCATCTGGCCTGGCAGGAATAGCATAGAAACGAGACTGACTGTCACTTGATCGACCTCTCTCTCTAGGGCGACCCCTAGCTGACTGAGCTCCACCCGGAGATGCCTGGGCGAGTGGTGAAGTAACGGGTGTTGAAGTCTTATGTTGACTCCTCTGCTGAGTTGGAACTCTTAAAAGGTGAGGACAATGCCTCTTGATGTGACCCATATCTCCACACTCAAAACAACCCCTCTCTGCGAATGGTGATGGGGACTAAAGGGATCCCCGAGCACCAGAATACCTGCTAGAAGAACCCGGAGCCGATGATCTCTGAACTGAAGGAGCATGGGACGAACTCTGAGCTGGAAGGGCACAAAGAGATGACTGAGCTTGATGATTACTATATGAACCATGGCCGAATGATGCATCACGGTGAGTTGGACGAGCCGTCTGAGCATGCATATAAGGACGAACCCTGCCGTGGTGGAATTGAACCCCAGAAGGAACACCGCTAAAACTATCTCATCCACGAGGCCTCTTGGCCTCTCTCTCACCCCGTTCCTAACTGCTGGCCATCTCTATCTGCCGATCAATGTCGACCACCTCATCAAAATCAGCACCAGATACCCTCTCTCGAGTCATAAAAACCGCAGTGGATACTTGAGGCCATCAATGAACCTCCTAATCCTCTCCCTATCAGTGGGGACCAACCAAACTGCTTGACGATCCAACTCAGAAAACCTTATCTCGTACTGCATCACAGACATGCCATCCTGACATAACTGCTCAAACTGTCTATGCAACTCCTCTCTGCGAAAATGCGGCATGAACTTCTCCAAGAAGAGAATGGAGAACAACGGCCATGTAAGTGGTGCTGCACCGACCGACATGATCCTCTCATAAGCCTCCCACCAACTGAAAGCATCCCCAATGAACTGAAAAGTAGTGAATGAGACCGCCCTGGCCATCCTCCGACTCTGCCCTACTGAAAGATGGAAGCCGAAGTGTCCAAAACCTCTCTAGTCTTTTCTGTTCATCATCAGTCATAGTAGGAACCTCATGGGCCTGAGCAGCTGCAACCGGCTGGCCTGGTAGTTCTCCTGGTGTCTTAAGTACCTACATCACCTACTCTGGTGTACGGGCTGCGGGAGTCTGAGTACCTCCCCCGGCCTGAGAAGTGGCTGCTGCGGCCGGAACAGAGGCCCCCTGAGTAAGACTGGTGCACATGGTCAGAATCTGAGCCAAGGCCTCATGAAGGCCTGGAATCACAATGGGCACAGCTGGTGCATGAGCTGGCCCCACTGGCTCATCCACAACTAGAACCTGCTCCAGAACTGGGGCAACTGGTGGATCTGCAGGTGGTGTCCTAGCTGTTGTACGAGCTGAACCTCTGCCCCTATCACGACCTCGGCCTCTAGCGGCCCTAGCTGGTGGTACTGGTGGTTGACCATCCTAACTAGTAGTACGTGTCCTCACCATCTGTGAGAGAATAGAATAATAGAAGTTTAGTTATTGGAATCAACATATTCGCACGACAAGAATTCAAGAATGTGAAGTTTCCTAGGAGTTCGAAAACCTCTCGAAGATAAGTACAAACGTCTCTAAAATGATCCCCAAGATTCTACTAAACCTGCTCATGACTCGTCATACCTATGTAACCTAGGCTCTGATACCAATTTGTCACGACCCAAAACCAACTTTCGTGATGGTGCCTATCGTGGAACTAGGCAAGCCAACTACTCAACCATGTCAACATAACCAAAAGCTTTGAAAAATATGGAAGCAGTTAATATTTAAGGAAAACCCTTTGAAAACATAAATAAATAAAATACGCAACCCTATACAATCTCTCCAAAATTGGGGTATCACCGAGTATATGAGCATCTACAACGGAAGATAGTCTAATACAATGTCAAAAGAGTAAAAAAAAACTGAAACACAAGTAAAGATAGTGAAGGAGAGTCAAGGTCTGTGAATGCCATGCATCTACCTTGATAGTCTCCCGAGATCCTGACTCCATACTCAGCAGCCGCCGTGACCGGAAACACCTGGATCTGCACACGAGGTGCATGGTATAGCGTGAGTACAACCAACTCAATAAGTAACAAATCCGAACTTTAGAAAAGTAGTGACGAACTCAACCGGTACAATTCACTACAGAAATAACAATGCAGAAATGTAGGCATGCTTTCACGTTCAACAGTTAAACTCAATACAGTAAGATAGATCAAATCTGAATGATATAAAAAATATAACTCCTTTACTTCTACATGCCAATGCATATGATGTATGTGATGCACCATGCTGACATCATGTGTTCACACTCTCAAATGATCAATCACTCAGTAGTATATATGGCCAATCCGGCCCAGGGAAGATCCATCCCGGAATATATCAACCGACCATCAGTCACTCAGTACTGAGTAGGGCCAATCCAGCCCGGAGAATATCCATCCCCAGGTATATAAATGTTTCGGACAAGATCCATGTCCATGGAAGATCTATCCCTCAATATAATCAACCACGCTCGCTGGGGGTGTGTGCAGACTCCGAAGGTCTTCTTCAGCCCAAGCGCTATCATAAATCAGTTAATCGATGCGTCAATGTCACTCATAATCAGTTTTAACCTCACTTGGTCACCAATCTCTCCAGTCTATCTCTCACACATGCTCACGCTGTCATGAAACTAGACCAAAAACAATGATATGATGTATCAATAAATAACAACAAAGACTGAGATATGATATGAAATTAATGAATATGACTAAGTACGAAGTATTAATGAAATCGGTGAGACAACAGTAAGAAACGACCATGCTGGGTCCCAACAGTATTGGCATATAGCCTAAACATGATCTCTAGCATGATTAAATGCTTAGTTACTTTATCACATGATAAAAACACGGACGTCAACAAGATAAGTCCACTATACAGTGCCATGGAATCGACCAGGTCACAATTCTCATGGTGCACGCCCGTCACTTGGTGTGTGCGTCACCTTAACACCCATCATATAGCACATAATTCGGGGTCTCGAACCCTCAGATCCAAGTTTAGAAGTGTTACTTACCTCAATCGGAGCACAACTCTACTCCAACAACCTTTGCTCCGCAAATTGGCCTCCAAATGGCCCGAATCTAGCCACAAGCATTACAATACAATCAATACGGGCCAAAGGAATCAATTCTATAAGAAATTACGAAGTTATAACTCAAAATTACGAAATCGGCTTCAAGCCGACCCCCGAGCCCATGTCTCGAAATCCGTCAAAAGTCACAATCCGAAATCCCATTCGACCACTAGTCTAACCTTACCAAATTTACTCAAATCCGATATCAAAATCCCATTCAATACCTCAAAAATCAAGCCTAAGAACTCTTCTTCATTTTTCTCAATTTTTCACCCCAAATCACAAATTTAATGGTAGAATCAAAGGCATTTTCATGGAAATGAACCAAAACTAAATAGGAATCACTTACCCCAAACATCCACGTGAAAATCCCTCCAAAAGTTGCCTTCTACCGAGCTCCCAAATCAATTTTGTGTTATGAACTCAAAACCCTCATTTTTGAAACTTACAGTCTGCCCAGATAAGTCTTCATTGCGATCGCGAAGCACAACAATGTTGCCCCACAAATTAACCCAACGCGAACGCGATGTACTTACTATATGTCTTACACGATCACAAACGACCTCATGCATTCACGATGAACAAAACGTGTGGTCTTAGCTCCTACCTCATTTCCTCTTCGCGAACGCGGCCTAGCTCACGCGTTCGCGATGCTCTGCTCCTCTAAGCTATGCGACCGCAGCCCTCTACGCGCGAACGCGTAGAGTAATTTTTCTCAATGACCAACTTAGCATGCCCGATCGCAGACCTGCCCACGCGATCGCATATAAGGAAAACCATATCAGCTACACCAGCAAATCTTCAACCAACAAGCCAAGTCCAAAAATAATCCGCCAACCATCCGGAACTCACCCGAGACCCCTGGGACCTCAACCAAATATACCATCAAGTCCCAAAATATCATACGAACTTAGTCGATCCTTCAAGTCACTTCAAACAATACCAAAAACACAAATCGGACCCCAATTCAAGCCTAATGAACTTTGAAATTTCAAATTTCTACAGATAATGCTGAAACCTATCAAATCACGTCTGATTGACCTTAAATTTTGTATACAAGTCATACATGATACTACGGACCTACTCCAACTTTCGGAATCCCAATCCAACCCCCATTTCAAAAAATCCACCCCCAGTCAAACTTTTCAAAAATCCAACTTTCATCATTGCAAGCCTAATTCAACTACAGGCTCCGAATCACAATCCGGACACGCTCTTAAGTCTAAAATCACCCAACGGAGCTAATAGAATAATCAAAACTCTATTCTGGAGTTGTTTACACATAAGTCAATATCCGTCAACTTTTGCAACTTAAGTTTTCAATTATGAGACTAAGTGTCCCAATTCATTCCGAAATCCTTCCGGACTCGAACCAACTAACCTTGTAAGTCATATAATAACTGTAAACCATAAAAGGAGCTGAAATGGAGGAACGAAGCTACAACTCTCAAAACGACCGGCTGAATCCTTACAAATTTACCCCTTATTTCTGATCAACTTTCAATCAAACTTTTCCCACTTGGTGCTATACTTTTATAATATTTGTACACATGAAAAAATCAGAAAATTGTATTAATATACTTGTATCAAGCTTCATTCAGGGTACTTAACCAAATTAGTATTAAACTGTTTGATTAGTTAAAATTTTCTTGTTGAGAATATGATGAAAAATGAAGAACAGTTACCATAAAGACCAAGAAAGTCTAACAATTTGATGGTGAATTGACACCGAATGTTTAGTTAAGACCTTAAACTAATTGGGCATGCAAAGAATGCACGGTTTATTAATGCGGTTGTCAATTATTAAAAACTCATTTATCTTTCTAAAAATTATTATATTTAAAACTGGTTAGTTATAATATATCTTCTTTTTTTTACTTTTCTGGTTTATTATACCCTTTTTAATTATATATGTTAGCTATAGTATACTACTTATTTTATTAAAACTTTTGTGCTTTATAGACTTTTTTCAACTAAACTTATAAGAGTGTGTCAAACCCAGGAGAAAATTAAGGAAGAATGCATAAGCAAAATTATAATGGATATAATAGTAGGTTAGAAATGCAATTGAAGAGATGTGTGAAAAGTTTTAGGTTGACCCCATGTTTTACAAATGCAGATGTGTGAAAAGTCTTAGGTTGGCCCCATGTTTTACAAATGCAATTGAATAGATGTGTGAAAAGTTTTAGCAATGCAATTGGAGAGATATGTGTAAGTTGACCTGGTGTGTTAGGAATGGTTGGAGAAAACAAAGGAATGGCCCCATGCTTTTTGGCCACTCATATTGTTCTATTTTAGGTAAGATAACCAAATTACCCTTTAAATTCCAAGTAGGCATGTCGACATGTTGCCTGCTTACTAAGTAATGTATGTTTATATAGCAACATTTAATAGCTTACATATTATTAAGAAGCATAACTTTGTAATTTTGAGAGGACATTATTCTTAGATTCTGGAGATTATACATTTTAATGGACATATACGTGAGTAAAATTGAGGCATGCAACAAGGCATCGTGACCATATTATCCTTCTAAGAATCTGCAAGAAAATAAGGGGTCATGGGTGAGCAATTTTATGAGTTTTGGACATTGTTTATACACGAGTAGGTCAGAAGTGCTCGAATATGAATTGAGACTCTGTACATAATTTGCATATATTTTTAATCAACACATATAGAAGCAGATTCAAAGATTTTAAGTTCATGGTTCTAGCTAAAATATTAGTTTTGAAGTTTACTGCATATACATATTTCTCACCAATATATAGAGTTTAGATGAAAATTATTTGATGCTATTGTACCTATACCTTTGTTGTTATCTCTGTCCTTCAATACATGTGTGTTGCGCGTAACAAATAATACAACCTTAAAAAACTAGAAGCTGCTCTTTATATTAGAACTCATTTTTAAATATAAATTGCGTAAATATTTTTAAAATAATCATGAAGGCAACACATACCTGTTTTTTTCTTTATAAACATATTTCATGTGGGACAAAATTATCATTTAATTATTTTATAATATTTAGAATTTTAACATAACAAAAATTTTAACTATTAAATCTTTATTTATTTATTTAAGATATGTAAATTTGTACTATTTAGGAATTTAAACTCAAGCAATACTTTACTTATTTTTCCTTGAGCTTTTATAAAAACTTGCTTTTATATTCCTTGTTGCCGTCTCCTTGTTTTTTGTGAAGTTTTTTTCTTTTCATTTATTTGGTGAAGGTATTTATTTTAGCACAATTACTTATTATCAAAGTCAATCTAAGATATAACTTACTTTCATTTCAAGTATAGTTCGTTCAAATTATACAAACAACTAAATTGGTGGAACAAAGTGGCAGACCTTTAGAACTTTATCTCAGAACCTTTTAAAATAGAACCTTAGCCTTATCTAAAAATATTAAGTAATGTGCAATAAATTATTAAGATTTAATTTAAATTTTCTACCTTCATATATTAATTAATAAATTAAATCATGATTCAATGCAAATGATAATGGAGGAAACTTTCACAAAGGAAGAGTAGGATGGTAGCACAGCTTCATCACAATATTGACGAAATATATTTTTACTTGCAGTTTCTTTATTTATTTATTTATCTAGCACTAAATAAGATTAATATTCATTATTTTAGAAATTTATATTTTAAATATTTATTTTATAAATTCAAATATATTATTTAATAATAATATTTACGTAATTTGTTTTGAAAAATACTATTCATTGAGATGCGGATACACACTGAGATTAGTTTTTTTTTTTTGAAAAGTCAAAATTGGGGAGAATTTGAACAGTTGAAAACATTGGTATGAGCCATGAGGGGATTATATATTTATGCCCAACTTATTTTATGATTTCTGAATATTTCAAAGGTCAAAAGAGAAATGGCTATCTTGACTTGGAATGAACAGGCTACAATTCAAACAAATAATTTCAAGGTTTATTTAGGTCATGGTAGACTGACCAGAAGTGTGATAAGTACTATAACAAGGTTTAAAATTACTCTTTCATTTGTTTAATTTTTTTTAATCTTTAGGTGCACAATTGAGTTGCTAATAAATAATTTATACATAGTATAGTGATTTCTTTTAGAATAAAGTAATACTCAAAACCATGTGGTTATCTTGTTCTTTTCCATCTTTTTGACTAAAGTCTCCTATAACGTCAGGCGATGTCCTTCGAGTCTTCATGCTAAGAATACATGAAACAAGTTTAAAATCTTTCAAAAAGTTAATATTATTTCTTTTACGGTTAACCCGAAACTTTTTTTAAAAAATAAATTTATTCCTTGATACAATTACACTTTTATGTTTCTTTATATGTTTTGTTTCGTACGACGGTAATTTCTAAAAAGAAAAAAGGGCAGCCCGGTACACTAAACTTCAGCTATGCGTGGGGTCCAGGGAAGGGCTGGACCACAAGAGTGTATCGTACGCAACCTTACCATGCATTTCTACGAGAAGCTGTTTTCACGGCTCGAACCCGTGACCTCTTGGTCACATGGCAACAACTTTACCGATTATATTTTTAAGTTTTTTTTCTTTTCATAAGCAAATCATTTCGTGGTGTTTGGCTACAAAAAAGAAATACTTTCATCAACTAGTACTTAGATTTGCTAATATTATCAAAACAGTACTCCATTTGCTAGTACTTTTACTAATCTCTAATGTATACTCTTCTTGGGAAATATTTTTCAATTCACCAATCAAATACTACCATTTTACCGGAAAGCAATTTCGATGTAAAATGACTTTCACGTACCAAATATCCTTTGTCTAAAAAGGTCTTTATACATTCTGAGCTTATAACTTAAAAGATAATATATATTTATTTTTTTATTTGACTACAATCCATCGGCCATGGCCGTGCATGTGCAAAACCAAAACCTCTTTGAACACTAATTTTAATGAAGTTAAAAGTACTTTTTTCTTTAACATGATATATAACATTGTCATGAGAATTTTTTTTCCTAACATTTATAAAATTGTACACCTAAAAATACTACAAAGTATGTTTGCTTCGATCCAATTAACTATCACAATATGACTTCAATTCATATGGTTTATTTATTAAGAAATGGCTGAGTGTTGGTCAATCAAGATTTCACATATCAGAAGATGAAAGTAGCAGAAATGAGGATGTTGAGATGGATGCGCGGGCACACTAAGATGGATAAGATTAGGAATGAGGATATTGGGGAGAGGGTGGGCGTGGCTCTCTTGGATGACAAGATGCGGGAAGCGAGGCTTAGATGGTTCCGGCACGTGCGGAGGAGGAGCCTAGATAATCCGGTTAGGAGGTGTGAGCACTTGGCTCTGGCAGGTACAAGAAGAGGTAAAGGACGGCTTAAGAAGTATTGAGACGAGGTGATCAAGCAGGACATGGCGCGACTTCAGATTTTCGAGAACATGGGCCTTGATAGGAAGGTGTGGAGGTCGAGCATTAGAGTTTTAGGTTAGGGGGTAGTCAAGCGCTTCTCCTCGCTGTGCCGGCTAGTCTGATAGTGTTTTGTCTGGGACTGTTAGCGATTTTTGTTGTGTTTCGCATTTTTGTTGTCTTTCACATTTTGGCCTTTCCATTTATTTGTTGTATTTTACAATGTTGATACTATTTTTCTAGTTTTCGTTGTTGTTACGAATCTATTATCTCTGAGTTGAGGGCCTTCCGAAAACAGCCGCTATATCCCTTCGGGGTAGGGTAAGATTTGCGTGCACTCTACTCTCCCCAGACACACTAGTAGGATTCTAGTGAGTTGTTTGTATTTATTAAGAGAATGATTGGTATTGTTTATGTTGACTTTTCTTACTGAAGTGTTTGTTACAATGCAAATTATTATATTCTTAAGAGTATAAGTAGGTGCTTTAAGTCATTAATTAGTGGAGTGTTGAACTATTAAAGTTATGATACTCTAGTACTTTTCGCAAAATAGTAACTTCTTAATGTGGACACAAGTATTTTTCTTTTTTTTTTCTCGTTGTTTTGTTTGATACGATATATTTTTCCCAAGATAACAACGTTTTATATGTGGACACAAATAAAAAGTTGACTATTTAATAATGAAATCATAAAAAAGTACAAGTAACAAGTGGCACAACTTTTGAAAGAAGACCAGCAAAAGGCTCTGCCATGAGATAAACTAGAAAGAGTTTGAACTTGGAAGGAACCCTGGGGAAGCTAGCTTTCACATGCAAAAACTAAAACAAAAAATAAAATGAAATCTCATTGTGTAACGTTTCTATTTTCTCCATATAATATAATATAATTAGGCAGTATTTATATATATATATATATTCAATTCAAAACAAACGGCAAATATGAAAGTGAAGCTGGCGACTCTTACTAGCTAATAGTGTATTATATATAATTCACATAAAAAGATACTCCTATTAAAGAAACTGTAGCATTGCTCTCATCTACTACTCTTATTTGGTTCATTGAAAAGACAATTTAATTTATCAGTCGTCAACCAATTATGGAAAGAACCAACAGCAATATTCTTATGTTAGCTTTTGCAGTTGTGTTCTTTACTGCTTCTTTGGCAATTAATCCTAATGATGAAGCTGCTCTTCTTGCCTTCAAATCTCACATTTCTTCTTCTGATCCTAATAACTTGTTACAAAGCAACTGGTCTGTTTCCTCCCCAGTTTGTAGCTGGATTGGCATTACTTGCAGCTCGCGCCATCATCGAGTCACTGCTTTAGACATTTCTAGCATGCAACTTGGAGGTACCATTCCTCTACACCTGGGAAATCTCTCATTTCTTGTTTCCCTCGACATCAGTAACAACAGTTTTCATGGAGATTTGCCACAAGAGTTGTCTCATTTGCAAAAGTTGAAACTGATTGATGTTACACGAAATAATTTTAGTGGTCCCATTCCATCAGTCTTAAGTTTGTTACCTAACCTTCGATTCCTCTACCTTTCGAGCAACCAATTTTCAGGGGAAATCCCATCCTCCTTTTCCAATCTAACAAAGCTTCAACAGTTAAGAATGCAGAGGAATTCTCTTCAAGGAAAGATCCCTCCTGAAATTGGCGACCTTCGGTACTTGACAATGTTAGACCTACAAGGTAAGGTTTTAATTATATAATCATCTCAGAGAGTGCATATTTTGGCCATGTTGATGTGTGTGATCGCCTCATCTAAAAGTTTAATTATGTCTCCAATAGGTAACCGGCTTACTGGCTCTATACCACCATCAATCTTCAACATGACTTCCCTGAGACAACTCGCCATAATTCGCAATCGTCTTACTGGTAAACTTCCTGTAGATATTTGTAACAATCTCCCAAATCTTGAAGTGCTCTACCTCTCAAGCAACATCCTAGATGGCCTAATCCCACCAAATTTGGAGAAATGCTCAAAGCTCAAAAATTTGACATTGTCTGGAAATCAGTTCACTGGAACTATACCAAGAGAACTTGGGAACTTAACTATGCTCACAGTGTTGCATCTTGGAGAAAACCCTTTAGAAGGTATGAATTATCTTTCTGCTTTTGTTTTTTATTTTAAGATTTCTCAGTTTGAGCTAATCTTGATGCATTTTACTCTAATTGCCAGGAGAAATTCCAGTTGAGATAGGTAATCTACAAAACCTTCAATTGCTTGGGTTAAGAGCTAATAACTTAAGTGGTTCTATTCCTGCAAATATTTTCAACATTTCAGCATTGAAGATACTTACCATATATGGAAATCAGATATCAGGTAGTTTACCTTCAGATTTCGGCCTTGGAACACCAAATCTTGAAGAAGTTTACCTTGGATCGAATGATCTCAGCGGAAGAATTGCACCTACAATCTCAAATGCTTCAAGGCTAATTATTATAGACCTAGCAAACAACAAATTTACAGGTCCAATTCCTAATTCACTTGGTACCTTAGAGTTTCTTGAAGGCCTATACTTGGGTGGTAACAACTTCATTAATGAGCCATCTTCTTCTGAGTTAAGCTTCCTTACATCCTTGACTAATTGTAGATACTTACAAGAAGTGGTCATTGAAGAGAATCCTTTGAATGGTTCTCTTCCAGCTTCTATTGGAAATTTTTCCGATTCTCTTCGCATCATTATTGCAAGTAGAAGCAAACTGAAGGGCACCATCCCAGAAGAAGTTGGAAACCTAAGCAGCTTACGTGTGCTAGCTCTGTCTCATAATAACCTCATTGGTTACATTCCTGAGAAGTTGAGAACAATGCAAAATCTTCAAGAATTTTACTTAGAAAATAATAGTCTAAGAGGAACAATACCTGATGATATCTGCAGTTTACAGAATCTTGGAGCTATAAACTTGACTAATAATCAAATTTCTGGTTCACTTCCAGCTTGTTTAGGAAAAGTGTCTACCTTAAGATATCTGCATTTAGGTTTCAACAGATTGAATTCCACCTTTCCTGAAAGCCTGTGGAGTCTTCAAGATCTCTTAGAACTGAGTGTATCATCAAATCTATTAAGCGGGCGTATACCTGCTGAGATTGGTAATCTTAAAGTTGTGACACTAATTGATCTGTCAAAAAATGATTTTTCCGGTAATGTTCCTAGTACTATAGGGGGTCTTGAAAATTTGATTAGTCTCTCAATGGCACATAATAAATTAGAAGGGCCTATTCCCAGTTCATTTGGTAAAATGGTAGGCTTGGAATTCTTGGATTTTTCTTACAACTATCTTACTAGTGAAATTCCAAAGTCACTTGAAGCACTCTCACACCTTAACTACTTCAACATCTCTTTTAACAAGTTAAAGGGAGAAATTCCCTCTGGTGGTCCTTTTGCAAATTTCACCGGTCAATCTTTCATGTCCAATGATGCACTCTGTGGTGATTCTCGCTTTAATGTGTCACTATGCCTCGTCAAATCCACCAAGAAATCAAGGAGAAAGAGAGTGCTTATAGGACTATCTATTCTATTAGGGATTGGATTAATGTTTCTAGCAATTGTCCTTGGATATTTGCTGTTAAGATGGCAAAAGAAAAAGAAGAATTCAGATCAAACAGATGAGTCTTTTGTGAAAGGACATGACAGAATATCATATCATGAACTTCAACAAGCAACTGAAGGATTCAGTGAGAGCAATTTGCTTGGTAAAGGGAGTTTCAGCATGGTGTACAAAGGGAAACTTAAAGATGAGACTCTTTTGGCAGCAAAGGTATTCAATGTGCAACTGGAGGGAGCATTCAAGAGCTTTGACACAGAATGTGAGATACTACGCAACCTTCGCCATAGAAATCTCACAAGAGTGATCACTAGTTGTTCCAACCCAGACTTCAAAGCCTTAGTATTGGAATACATGTCCAATGGAACACTTGATAAGTGGCTATACTCTCATAATTTGTACTTAGACATCTTGCAGAGGCTGGATATTATGATAGATGTGGCATCGGCGTTAGATTATCTCCATAATGGATATCCAATCCCTGTGGTGCATTGTGACTTGAAGCCAAGCAATGTCTTGCTAGATCAAGAAATGATTGGTCATGTGAGTGATTTTGGCATTGCAAAGTTGCTAGGTGCGGGGGAGAGTTTTGTCCAAACACGGACTATTGCAACCATTGGATACATTGCTCCAGGTAATAGAACCTTTCAAACTTGGTATGCTGTAGATTTTCCATTTCAAAATTATCTTCCATGGCAATAAGGAGTACTTTAGTTCATGAACTAACAGAATTTCGCCTTTGATTGCAGAGTATGGACAGGATGGAATAGTATCCAAAAATTGTGATGTCTATAGTTTCGGCATCATGATGATGGAAACATTTACTAGGATGAGACCAAGTGATGATATGTTTACTGGAGATTTGAGCCTAAGATGTTGGATTAATGATTCTTTTCCTAGTGGAGTTGGTCAAGTTGTGGATGCCAATTTGTTGATGCCAGAGGAAGGACATATTGAAGCCAAGATTCAATGTTTGTTGTCTATAATGGAATTAGCTTTGAGTTGCACTTTAGTGTCACCTGATGCAAGAGTTAACATGGAAGATGCTCTTTCGGCCCTCAGGAAGATAAGACTTCAGTTTGTCACTAGTTGTGCGACTTAAAACGTTCTTCTACTCCCTTTTTGTAAGTTTTCCCATGATTATTTAGGCCAGTTTCATCACTCCACATGATGTGTGTTCTTTGATTCAAAGCTTGTAAAGAAATAAGCTAGTACTATATTGTAAAGAAACAAGCTAAGAGTTCTACAAAATAAAGTAATAGACCTTTGACTTACCTTTCCTTTGATAGCTCAATGGAGTTAGTGGGGACTACAGAATGCATAGGGATGAACGCATAGAAAAAGTTAGTGGTCTTATCATCTACAGAAACTAATACACTTAGAAAAACAGGTCTACAACTAAATGGTCCTAGCCTGTTTGGCCAAGCTTCTCCAAGCCAAACATGCAAGAAGCAAGAACTCAAATAGCACTTCTCAAAATAAGCTGATTTTTGCAGCTTGGCCAAACAGACTAGGAGCCTCATGTTTCTTTACAGCAACTGCTTTTCTCCGGACTAAGGATTTCTAAGCAGAAGACTTTAACTGTACAGCTTTCTCAGTCCATTCAGGTCGATATCTTCCATTGACAATGGAATGAGAATAAATATGTCCTAGGATGCCATTTCTGATCATTGTTTTTCTTTTCAGAAGGATCATTGTGATAATTGCTTCGCAAGTGAACTCACAGAGCAAGGCTCTCAGGCTATTAGAGCATCAGCCCTCATGTCAATTCCAGTAGCTTATTTGAAGCAACTACAAGTATTCACATTGGAATTGCAATTGGAAATAATAAGCCTGAATTAGTAACTTCTGTTACATCGAGGTGCCAGTCCTAGTGTTGTTGTCGTCCTCTCGGACAAGCTAATAATCTTCACCTTGTTAAACTATTGCCTCAGCAACTAGCTAATCAGACGAGAACCCCTCCAAAGATTCCTCTTTTTTCATCATATTTGCTTTAGTTGAGGAGAATCAATTAAGTAAAAATAGAACAAGTGATCGCTGAGATTTTTGCAAGACTATCCACTTTGATATTCTAAAGGGAGAGATTCTGGCAGGAATATCCATCCATTTTGAATTCTAAAGAAAAGGTTCAGAATATATTAATACAACTACATAGGAACTGAAAAGAAAGAGAAAAATACCAATGCACTGGATAATGATCAGTCTTTTATTACATGTAGAGCACACCATCTTTCCTTGAGAATTGTTGTTGACACCACTAAACTACCTAATCAACTGCCTGGATTACACCAAAAGGCACTCTGTCGTTAATTTCTATTTTCCAAGCATGTGCCTCCATAACTATCACTCAGGTACCTCCTCAAGCTACAAAAATAACTCAAACCATTCAAGTGCCTGCACAAGCTACTAAATGGCAACCCCCATTGGGGGAAAATTTAACAATAAATGCTTAAGCAAAAGTCCTACTACATTTCTAAAACTTTCAAATGCCCTCAAATCGTATTTAGCTGCACTAGCGCATGATTCCATTAGCAGGAATAAATCAAAGAAGTGACAAGCACACAATTTCAACAACATTACTTAAGGGAATCGGCTGCAGGGACTGGATGATGGTTTACAACCACAGGAGGCCGAAGAGCTTTGTGATTAGCTACACTTTCCTTACGTGCCTTGTACATCTCTTCAGTCTCAATGACAACCAACCTTTTCACCTAAGATCAGTATGAGAAATGTAAAATGAATAATTACTAGTACTTCATATGGAAACTAGAATGCAAAGGATCACACTTATTCAACTAATTCATATTAATAGCAAGCCAATTTAAAAACCTGCTGAAGCATTCCCCTAACAGTAGGGGTGTTCCACCGCATTATAGTCCTGTTGCATTTGCGAAGGCGCAGTGCCTCTAAGGTACGCCTATGGAGCCTTCTAGTGCCGGGAATACCCCTTACAAGGGTTATGTATAGATTAGGGCTCCAGGCTACTGGAACACAAGCTTTAAAAGCATTGTAAGCGCTCATCTTTTCCTGTTTTACTGGTTTTTACTTTCCTGTGCCAGAAGTAACGTGAAACTTTACATCAAATATTTTCAAATAGGAAGCTAGGGAAGGAGGTACAGGATCTAACAAATCTGCTTCACGTGGATATTTCTCACAATTAAACAAAATATAGCTAAGTGACAGCATGGGGAGCAATGAGCTTATTAAGAAAACACATGTAAGCCTGATAACAAACTAAGTAACAAGATGGAGTCAAAAATTGAACTGAAAAAAAAGAAGGGGGGAAGAGAGAGTATTGATGTTACGCCTGCTTAGCGTGTTCCTTCCTTTTAGGTTGACTGTTTGGGCACATCCTTTACAAATATGAAACTACGTGTATGTATAATATTTATTCATATTTTTAGAATCTGTGGGATGCATAAAGTAAAATCCATAAGCATCAACATTCAAAGTGTGATGTTGCCGGAAGCTAAGAAAGTTAGAGAATTGATTTTCTCAAGGTTATGAGGTAAAAATGGAAGGAGTACCAACTCATAGTGGGTAGAACTGTCATGAGTCTTACATAACATTGCTTTGTGTAAACTCATAAGGAACTTTGGTTCATTATCACCAATATCAGTAAACATGTACTCAAACATGTACCTAAGGTTTAACAAAATGTGGTCCATATATCTCAAAATTGATTATTTATCTATATGATTAATTTATTTCCTAGTATTAGGATCTACGACTGAGTAGCGTAATTATTATACACCAGTACTGGAAAAGATTAGGAGTCAATGAACAAGAACAGTATCACATTTCATGAAAGCCTGAAGAAGTTATTGACATCTTCAAGAAACGGGTTGACTAGCAGTAGTAGTAATATGCTTGCTATTAATTCCAGATGCTAAACCACTATTATTCGACCCTCATCACGTACGCACTCAATATAGGCACATTTCGGCCAACCTCTCAGCCATCAACAGTACTTAACTTAAACCTTGTCAAACGTCATTTAAAAAGTGAGCTCTTAGCTCAATTTTGAGGGACTTGTGGCTTAGGTCACAAGTTCGAGCTCTGTTGCCAAGTGAACTAAGTCGAGTAGAGGAGTGGGCCCATTATCCCCGAGTTCTGAAGGCTGTGGTTGGTCCTAACTCCTAAGGAGACAGATTTCTCAGTAATAAAAAGAAAAGCTAAAATCTAAGTGATTACCATAAGAAATGGTAAAATCAATTTCTTTTCTTTTTCGCTAACGAGCAAAATAAAATTTTTATGAGTTCAATACCTCTTCCAGCTGAGATGGAAAGATAAAAATTGAACCTTTTTTCAAGGACTTTACATAATGTCTCTTCCACTATTATTAATATTTTAGGATTCCATGGGGAATAATTAACAGGTTTTCACTCTAATTAACAGCAGAAGTTAATACACAAGACAATTTAGAGACACCCAAAATCCTAAAGGGCATTTTAGAAATACTGTTATGAAGATCAAATTGCAAACTTACTTGGCCAAGTCCTCACTGAAGACTGAACTTTGCTCCTCTATGGTGAACTTTAACACTTTCCCTCTGCCCTATGGCTTTCTGTGTTTTGGGAACACATATTTACTATTTTAGCCAATATCACCCGATTCGGCCCACTAAAAGAACCTTGAACCTCTCTTTTTGGGAAGTGCACAATTAGCCATTAATAAGATATGTATTTACTTTTAAGTCACTATTTAAAATATCTTTAATTTTTAGCCACTGCTTTAATAAACTTTTACCTGCCCAGACGAAAATACCCTTCTGCTCATAAAGTTGAGGACCAAGTGTCCTTAACTTATGAGTTTGTTACTGTAAGTTGTCCTTAATTTATGAGCTTGTAAGTATAAGTTTAGGACTACATGTCCTTAACTTTTGAACTTGTAACTCTAAGTTTAGGACTACACGTCCTTAACTTTTGAACTTGGAACTCTAAGTTCAGGACTACTTGTCCTTAATTTTTGTGCTTGGAACTCTAAGTTAAGGACCAAGTGTCCTTAATTTTTGAACTTCAAACTCTAAGTGCATGACTAAGTGTCCTTAAATTATGAGCTTGTTACTGTAAGTTCAAGACTAGTTGTCCTTAATTTATGAGCATGTAAGTCTAAGTTTAGGATTACATGTCCTTAACTTCTGAACTTGTAACTCTAAGTTGAGGACTACATGTCCTTAATTTTTGAACTTGGAACTCGAAGTTTAGGACTACATGTCCTTAATTTTTGTGCTTGTAACTCTAAGTTAAGGACTATTTGTCCTTGATTTATGTGCTTGTAACTCTAAGTTAAGGACCAAGTGTCATTGATAATGCTTCTATTAAAAAGATTAAAACATTTATTATTTTTGTTTTGCTATTATAGTTGCCAATCTTTTACTACACAATTTTAAATGATATTTATTTGTATATAAAAATTTTGAGTTGTCGCCATATTCTTCAGTCGTCACACTTTGTGGAAAATCGTTGTATGTTCTTTACATTGGTATAACATGGACAGAAAAGAGATAGAAGAAAGGGTAATACTATCTTTTCATATTAATTTTAATAGACTAGTGGCTACTTTTGCTCAACATTAAAAATATTGGATAAAAAGTAAATATTACTTTAAAAAGTGGCTACTCCAAGCATTTTTTACTCTCTTTTTTCCTCTTTTTCAAGAACACTTTTGAATCTTATATATATATATATATATATCTTATATTAAAAATTTTATCTTCATAACTCACACCTCTTTATTTTCATAACCTATACTTTTAATAATCATAATAACTCTCATGCTTTTCATCCATAACCCCTCATATGTTTAATATATAAGTTTATGATAATTTATTATAGTATTCCTCTATATATACATATATAAGGACTTCTATACAAGGAGAAATATCATGCTTTGAACAAATATATTGAGGTTCATCTGTGCTTCTTCTTTTGAATGATTGTATACGGTCAAAATTGGGCCTACCCGATTTTACTGTTTAATCGAGGCAAGGGAATAGCGTCGGAGGTAGCCTCATAATGAGTCGGACCCGAGCTTGAAGATGAGGCATCAAGCCTAGAGATCGAAGTGTACGTTGAGATCGAGGCCACCAGCAATCGAGACCAAGTATGACCGACTTCAAGTGGAGCATAATAACGGAATGACGAGATATCCGGAACCGGTTGAAGATCATGGCGGAAATTCCAAAACAGATCAAATCAAGAGCGGTTATTGGTACCAATCATGGGATTTTGTCACGCCCCGAAATCTCACCATCGGGTCGTGACAGCGTCTAACGTTGAACCCGCTAGACAAGCCAATGTATGTAGCTAAACTAGCATCATAAATCTTAATTTTCACAGAATAAGCTAAAACAATTTGAAATTAAATCAGCGGAATATGTACAGGTTTAAGCTAAGTAAATACAATCACAATACAACGACGCAAAATTTCTCAAAACCTGGAGTCACAAACTCACGAACTGTCTAAGAGTGCTAAATACAAGTCTGAAAGGAAATACATGCCTGCCTTTGAAACTAAAGGAAAACCAAGATAGAATCGAAGACAAGGGGATAGAAGAGACGCCAAGGCCCACGAACGCCAGCGGGTATACCTTGAAGCCTTTATGATGAACTGGAAGACACTCCCACTAATGATGTCCTCCAGGTCCGGCCACGTAATCTGCACAACATAAAAGAAGTGCAGGTGTAGCATCAGGACAACCGACCCCATGTACTGAGTAAGTGCCTGGCCTAACCTCCGCGAAGTAGTGACGAGGCTAGAACCAGACTACCAAATAAACTTGTCCAGTTCAAATAAATATATATACATATATACAATGGACAAGAAATATAGGAAGAAAACAATTAACAAAGGAAAGGGAACATGTTGTAGGGAGATAACAGTTTCCTATAAGAAATCTCAATAAGGAAAAGAACAACAAAGCCATCATATCAATAAGGACAAGAAATCACAAACTTGCACGGCATCACCCTTCGTGCTTTTACTCTCGTCCTCACAATGCAATGTGTAATGTAATCAATGTAAATCATGGCACGACATCACCCTTCGTGTTTTTACTCTCGTCCTCACTATGCAATGTATAATGTAATCAATGTAAATTATGGCACGGTATCACCCTTCGTGCTTTACACTCTTTCCTCACAATGTCAAACAATGCACGGCATCACCCTTCGTGCTTTACACTCCTTCCTCACAATGTCAAACAATGCACGGCATCACCCTTCGTGCTTTAACACTCTTCCTCACCCAAACAGCAATCACAAACAAAGGCAAGGGAGTAAACAGCACAGATATAGAAATCCCGGCAAGGGAACAATAACAGAAATATCAACATCCCAACAAGGGAGACATTATCAAACAATGCACGGCTTCACCCTTCGTGCTTTACTCTCATTCTCACCAAAACAAGTGCACGACATCACCCTTCGTGCTTTAACACTCTTCCTCACCCAAACAGCAATCACAAACAAGGCAATGAAGTAAACAGAATAAATATAGGAATCCTGGCAAGGGAACAATAATTAAACAATTAAATCCCGGCAAGGGAACATCAATTAAACAATTAGTTCCCGGCAAAGGTATAATTCAATAACTCTTTCTCTTTCTTTCACTTTCATTTCCATTATTATTCTATCACTTGAGCCAACGCTCCAAAGACTGTATTATCTCATATTTCTTCCTTATTCATTTCACAATTTGAGCCAACGCTCCAAAGAGAATACAAGTTCCTTCACATATTCTTCACAACATATAGAAATCATCAATTAAGCATGGGAATTATCACAAAATCAGAATATTCACAATATAAGGACTCACGGTCATGCTGGACAGCGATGTATAGATACTCGTCACCATGCTTATACATCACATTGGGAAATTAGCAAGTAGAAAATTATACTCAACTCATATTCCCTCGAGCTAAGGTTAGACCGAACACTTACCTCGGGTCCGAAGTATAGCAATCAACCCGAAGCCACACGTTTGCCACAAGAATCCGACTCCAAATGGCCCAAATCTATTCAAATAAATTTCATACCGTAAATAACATCTCATGCAATTGGTTATACTATTCAATATGAGGTTACGACGCGAAATTAGGTGAAATTACCAAATGCCCCCCAGGACAGCATACCGGAGTCGGGTAAATTTTACATTTTCAGAACCCTCGAACCCTCACGAGTCTAGCCATATAAAAATCTCTCAAATCAGAGGTCAATCACCCATTCAAACCCCAATTTCGAAAAAAAAACCTAAGTTCTACCCAATTCACCCAATTTCACCCATGAAAATCTTTGATTTTAAGTTGAAAACATGTTAAATGATGTTAATGATTGAAAGAAATGAGTAAAAATCACTTACAACTGATTTGGAAGAGTCTCGTTCTTTGGAAAAATCTCCCAGGAGTGTTGAGTAGAGAAAATTATGAAATGTAAGGAAAATTCTCGGTTTTGTACAGTGCAGGCCACTGGTTGGTATTGCAAATGCGAACAGGTGTTCGCAATTGCGAACACCCCTGCATGGGAATTGCGAAGCATACTTCGCATCTGCGATCACTATGCAGGAGGAGGGACTTCGCATTTGCGAAGGAAGGATCGCATTTGCGATCACTGTGCAACCAGTGCACCTTCGCATTTGCGATGCTGGCTTCGCATTTGCGAGCACTGCCAGCCAGTGCACTGTTCGCATTTGCGATGCTGGCTTCGCATATGCGATGCTGGCTTCGCATATGCGAAGCCTGCAGAACAGAACACCAGCAGATTTTCCCAAGTTCACAAATGAAATCCATGGCCTATCCAAAACTCACCCGAGCCCTCGGGGATCCAAACCAAATATACCAACGGGTCCCAAATCATAATACGGACTTGCTCGAGCCTTCGGAACACCCAAAACAACGCTAAAACTCGAAATCACACCCCCAAACCTCAAGAACCAACTTAGGAAATTTTAAGTTTTCTAACTTCGCTAACAACGTGCCGAACTAACCTATACATCTCGGAACGACACCAAATTTTACAGATTACTCACACAACATCCTACGAACTTACCCGTGCGATCAAATCGCCAAAACAACATCATACACATAGAATTAAACCTCAACATCCATGAAATCTATCAAATTTCCTAAAAACATCAAAGTTTCCATTTTTAAGCCCGAACACAACAAACGAAATCCGATTTTAACCAAACTTTACAGAAAATGCCTAAAACAAGACCTGTATCGAGCGCCGGAACCAGAATACGGGCCCGATACCATTACTTTTTAATCAGATTTCATTTTCAATTTCCTTAGATATTTTCAGAAAACAATTCTACTCAAAAATTCATTTCTCGGGCTTGGGACCTCGGAATTCGATTCCGGGCATATGCCCAAGTCCCATATTTCGGACCCTCCGGGACCGTCAAATCACGGGTCCGGGTCCGTTTACCCAAAATGTTAACCGAAGTAAAATTTATTCATTTTAACATCAAATCTTAGCATTTTTCACAGAATTTCATATTTAAGCTGTCCGGCTACACGCTCGGACTACGCATGCAAATCGAGGCAATTACAAATGAGGCTTTCAAGGCCTCGGAAGTGCGGGATGGGTAATAACGTAGGTGATGACCCCTTTGGATCGTCACAGATTTACTTCCGTAATTAGAAGTGTACCTTATTTAGGACTCCTCTATTATATAAAGAGGAATCCCATTCATTTGTAATCATCATTATTCACTGATAAAAAATATATACATTCATTTCTCTCTTGCTATTACACCTACTGTTCGCCAGAATTACTCTACCATTTACCGTTCTTACTATTCCACCTCGAGACTGTCTCAAATCAAGGTAAAGGCTTCGCTTACATGTTGGTTTGATTTATTCTATTGTCTAATTCATATGTTTAATTTTTTGTTTATCAATTGGTATTAAATTAAATCATATATTCTTAAAATCAATATAAGTTTAATTGTTATTCGAATTTAAACAGTTTGGCGCCCATCATGGGGCTAAGGATAATAGTGATTATTCAGTGATGGTTCTGATATACACATTGTTTTACGCTTTTTCTTGTCAAGTATCTTTGCTTTCAGGTTAAAACATATCAAACTCACAAAACTCACCCACACACGGTGACAATGGCCTAAGATTTGACGGGGAAAATGATAATGTGATTGCTCCAGGAGTCGAGGTGTCACAGGATAATCTCGGACGAGCACCAGTTTCCAATCCAGTCGATGTCAGTTCTCACATTGCTTTAAATGCGGACCTAGGCACAGACCTCGAAGGAATTGTACGCAGAGAAGGCCAATCTGGTGGCCAAGTTACACATGGTAGAGTAGACGGAAGAGTCAGTCTTCAAGTGATATTCGAGATGCTTCGGTCTCACCAAGACGCTATTGCTCAGTTACAAAATCAACATAGAGCTTCGAATGGGATCGAGCCGGAAATCACTCACCGTACCGTGCTAGTGCCAGAAAGGCCAAATGGAAACGAATCAGGGACTGACCCTGTGATAATGAGAATTCTCGAAGAGCTCACCAAACGAATTGAGTCAGGAGAGAAGAAAATCAAAGCTAATGATAAAAAAGTGGAAGCATACAACTCCCGAGTTGATCAGATACCGGGGGCACCGCCAATCTTGAAAGGGATGGATTCGAAGAAGTTTGTACAAAAGTCATTTCCTCCGAGTGCGGCTCCGAAACCCATTCCAAAAAAGTTTCGTATGCTGGACATACCTAAATATAATGAGACCACCGATCCCAACGAGCATGTCACCTCCTACACATATGCCATCAAGGGTAATGATTTGGAAGATGATGAGATCGAATATGTTTTATTGAAAAAGTTCAGTGAAACCCTATCGAAGGGAGCAATGATTTGTTACCACAATCTACCACCAAATTCCAATGACTCATTTGCCATGTTAGCAGACTCTTTCGTAAAGGCACATGCCGGAGCCATAAAGGTTGCTACAAGGAAATCAGACCTTTTCAAAGGCAGAGGGATAATGAAATGCTGAGAGAGTTTGTATCCCGATTTCAAATGGAACGCATGTAGTTGCCACCGGTAACAGATAATTGGGCCGTTCAAGCTTTAACTCAAGGATTGAATGAATGAAGCTCAATAGCATCACGTCAACTGAAGCAAAATTTGATCGAGTATCCGGCTGTGAATTGGGCAGATGTACACAATCGATATCAATCGAAGATCAGGGTCGAGGATGACCAGTTAGGAGCTCCTTCCGATTCAGTACATCCAAACGGGTCAGCAGTTAAAAACCAGAGAGACCTCGATAGGGAGCCAAGTTCGAACAAAGATCGATATCAACCGTACGACGCAGATCGAAAGAACAGTGGTACAGGATGCAATTCTGCTCAGAACGATCGAAGAAGTGATCAAGGACAAAATTCTCGGGGACTTATGAGCAAAGTGGTTTTGATAAGTATACTGATCCCACAGAGGCACCTCGATTATCGAAATATAATTTTACTATCGATGCATCGGGCATTGTATCGACAATCGGAAGGATCAACGATACTAGGTAGCCCAGACCCATACAGATCGAACCTTCCCAAAGAAACCCCAATTTGATGTGTAAATATCATGGAATGCATGGTCACAGGACCGAGGATTGCAGGCAATTAAGGGAGGAGGTAGCCCGTCTATTCAATGAGGATCACCTTCGAGAGTTCCTAAGTGATCAAGCCAAGAATCATTACAGAGAAAAGGATGCCAATAGAAAAATTTAACGGGAGGAGCCACAACATGTCATTCATATGATCTTCGGTTGGGTCGACATTCCGCATGGACCCATAATCAAACGCACTAAGGTATCAATCACTGGGGGAAAAAAACCCAAGATTATCTTCCTGAAGGCACTGTATCATTCAACGACGAAGAAGCAGAAGGAATTTCTCAACCCCACAACGACGCTCTGGTAATTTCAATCTTATTAAATAAAGTTTAAGTTAAGCGTGTTTTAGTGGATCCAGGTAGCTAGGAAAGTATCATCCGATCAAGTGTCATGGAGCATCTCGGCCTGCAAGATCAAATCGGGCCCACAGCTCGGGTCTTAAACGACTTCAATATGGCTAGTGAAATAACTAAATGAGAGATTATCCTACCGGTGAACGTGGATGGAACCATTCAAGATACCAAGTTCCGCATAATCGAGGGCGACATGAGATACAACTCCCTACTAAGGAGGCCTTGGATCTACAGCATGAGGGCAGCCCCTTCGACTCTCCACCATATGATGAAATTCCTGACGTCGGACAGGGTAAAAATAGTGTACGGGGACCAGCATGCTGCAAAAGAATATTTGTGGTCTATGAGGTAATACCGATATCGGCACTATCAAAACCGAAAGGATCGAGCATCAAAGAGAAAAAAGAAACCAAATAGTAATCACCGCCGCCAGCCTCGACCGAATCGGAGAAGCAGGAAATGGAAGAAGAAGAGGAAGACTTTTTGACTCCTCGAACTTTTGTTGTTCCCGAAGATTCCGACGCTACAAAATCGATGGTTGAAGAGATGGAACAGGTTATATTGATCGAGTACCTGCCCGAGCGAAAGGTATACCTAGGAACGGGGTTAACCCCCGAACTCAGGAGAAAGCTTATTCAATTTCTTATTGATAACATAGATTGTTTTGCTTGGTCCCACTTAGACATGACAGGGATCCCACTGGAGATAACAGCACATCGACTAAGTCTGGACCCAAAGTTTAGACTAGTGAAACAAAAGAGAAAGCCCCAGTCCGAGGTAAAGCACGTATTCATAAAGGACAATGTAACTAAACTTCTCAAAATAGGGTCTATTCGGGAAGTAAAATATCCCGAATGGTTAGCCAATTAGTTGTAGTTCTTAATAATGGAACAAACTTAGAATGTGTGTAGATTATAAATATTTAAACAAGGAATGTCTCAAAGATTATTTTCCATTGCCCAACATCGATCGCATGATCGACGCCACGGCCGGCCATGAGATACTTAGTTTTCTTGATGCCTATTATGGGTACAATCAAATTCAAATGAACCCGAAAGACCAAGAAAAGATTTCATTTATCACCAAGTATGGAACATATTGTTATAATGTAATGCCCTTCGGGCTAAAAAAGCAGAAGCTACCTACCAACGCCTAGTAAATAAAATGTTCGAAGAACAAATATGTAAGTCAATGGAAGTATATATCGATGACATGCTAGTTAAATCCCTGCACGCAGAGGACCATTTGACACATTTGCAAGAAACATTCAGGTTACTGAGAAAATATAACATGAAGCTCAACCTCGAGAAATGTGCCTTCGGGGTCGGTTCGGGCAAGTTCCTTGGCTTCATGGTGTCAAATCGGGGCATCGAGATCAACCCCGATAAAATCAAGGTTATCGAAGACATCACTGTCGTGGATAGCGTTAAAGTCGTGCAAAGGCTGACAGAGTGGATAGCTGCTTTAGGCCGATTCATCTCTAGGTTGTCGGATCAGAGCTACAGATTCTTCTCTCTACTAAAAAAGAAGAACGATTTCGCCTGGACCCCGGAATGCCAACATGCGTTAGAGGAATTAAAGTGATACCTCTCGATCCCACATTTGCTTTACACTCCAAAGACAGATGAACAACTCTACTTGTACTTGGCAGTTTCAGAGATCGCGGTAAGTGGTGTCCTGGTTCGATAAGAACAAGGTACACAATTTTCTATTTATTAAGTAAGTCGAACTCTAGGAGAAGCAGAAACTAGATATCCACACTTAGAGAAATTGGCACTTCCACTGATAAGCGCCTCTAGGAAGCTAAAATGATATTTTATGTGTATTAACCACTTACCCATTTCGTAATGTTTTACATAAGACTGAACTGTTGAGCCGATTGGCCAAATGGGCCATCGAACTCAGTGGGTAATATATCGAATATCAACCCCAAACGACCATCAAGTCTCAGATTTTAGCGGACTTCGTGGCTGATTTCATGCCAACCCTCATAACTGAAGTCGAAAAGGAACTCTTGTTAAAATCAAGTACATTATCAGGGGTGTGGACCCTTTTCACAGATGGCGCTTCGCATGTGAAGGGGTCCGGGATAGGCTTCATTTTAAGCTGCCCACGGACAACATTATTAGACAGTCCATCAAGACTTCTAAGTTGACTAACAATGAGGCCGAGTACGAGGCCATGATTGCAGGTCTCGAACTAGATAAAAGCTTGGGAGCGGAAGTAATCGAAGCCAAGTGCGACTCCTTGTTGGTAGTAAACCAAGTTAACAAAACCTTCGAGATTCGTGAGGATAAAATGCAAAGGTATTTTGACAAGTTGCAGGTGACTTTGCACTGTTTTAAGGAATGGACTTTGCAGTACGTACCTCGAGAACAGAACAGTGAAGCCGATGCTCTTGCAAATTTGGGGTCATCAGTCGAGGAGGATGAAATCAACTCGGGGACTGTCGCTCAACTCTCGAGATCCGTTATCGAAGAAGTCCACATTGAGATAAACTCCACAAGATTAACTTGGGATTGGAGGAATAAATATATTGAATACTTGAAGAACGGAAAGCTCTCATCGGACCCTAAAGAATCAAAGGCTCTACGAACAAAGGTTGCTTGATTCACGTTGGCTGAAGATGGAACATTATACAGAAGGACGTTTGACAGACCATTAGCAGTATGTTTGGGACCAGGTAACACCGATTATGTTCTATGAGAAGTCCATGAAGGTACTTGTGGAAACCACTTTGGTGTCGAATCACTAGTTCGCAAAATCATCAAGGCAAGATACTATTGGAACAGTTTGGAAAAAGACACTAAGGAGTTTGTTCGAAAATGTGATAAGTGTCAAAGGTATTCATAGATGATCCACCAGCCATCGGCTCCAGGTAAAGCTAAATTTATTTTGTTTATGACTGACTACTTTTCTAAATGGGTGGAAGCACATGCCTTCAAGAAAGTCAGAGAAAAAGAAGTTATAAACTTCATTTGGGATCATATCATATGCCGATGCGGGATACCTACCAAAATTGTATGCGACAATGGAAAATGATCGCATCGATAACAAAGTTTCTCGAAGAACATAAAATAAAAAGGGTCTTATCAATACCGTACCATCGAGGTGGGAATGGACATGCCGAGTCAACGAACAAAACTATCATTCAGAACCTGAAGAAAAGGTTGAACGACGCCAAGGGAAAACTAAGAGAAATCCTACCCCAAGTCCTTTTGGCATATCGAACAACGTCAAAGTCCAGTACGGGGCAACCCCGTTCTCCTTAGTATATGGCTCCGAAGCCTTGATTCGAGTTGAAGTCGGGTAACCTAGTGCCAGATTTTGATATACAACGAAAGAATAAAATCACGAGCCTATGAATACTAGCCTCGAATTGTTGGATGAGAAAACGAGAAGACTCCCTCATTCGGATGGTTGCGCAAAAGCAATGCGTCGAGAGATACTACAATAAGAGAACCAACCTTCGCCACTTCATAGTCGGGGACTTAGTCCTAAGGAAAGTCACCATCAACACTCGAGATCCTAATGAAGGGAAGCTTGACCCAAATTGGGAAGGACCCTACCAAGTCCTTGATATCGTTGGAAAGGGATCTTATAAGCGTGGCATGATGGACGGTGAACAACTGCCAAATAATTGGAACATATCACTTTTCAAACGCTATTATTGCTAAGGTATGACTCTCTCCCATTTTAATTTATATCTGACACTAACTTATTGCTAGTGTTCGATCAAAGACATCGAGACCTCAGGTTTTAAAGCATGCGTTGCACTCTTTTTCCCTTAGATCGATTTTTGTCCCAAATGGGTTTTTCTAGCGAGGTTTTTAACGAGGCAACAATTATATGTGCTACCTGGGGACAATTTAACAGTATCTAAGGCTTTTTTACAATCAACCTCAAATACTGGGGGGCATCCCCTCGGATGTTATGTTTTAAAGGAAGATGTTTCGTGTCAGCAGGGTTTCGATAGGAAAATTTTGTAATGGGACAAACGGTCGAATGAACCGTGTCCACATAGGTTAGTCGAGCCCCAATGGCATAACAAATATACATGTATAAATTATTTAAAGAAGCATTCTTTCCTTATCAATTATCTTATGCCTCAAAGAAAATTTTCTACTATATGAGCTCCATGCTTATGATTTTTGTGAAAGATGGCTCAAGGGCCAAGTATTATTACACTTCGAACGGTAAATGGCTCAAGGGCAGAGTACAAATACAACTCAAACACTCGGGGAATGCCGTCGACAATTAACATGTTCGAGTTACCTAAACTCGAATATATAAGACCTCAAAGAGGCATCCTCGATTTATAGGCCAATTCCATCGTTCTCGGGGACTAACGCTTCGAACAAGTTCGAAGTTATTGGGAAATAATCCCTAAAGGCATACCCAAAGGCTACGGACAAACTAACGCGGCTCGGAGACGTCCGAATGCCGCAATGAAAATAGGCCTTCGAATTCTTTGAAAATCGGTTAATAAAAGGCTAACCTCGGCAAAATAATCAAAAGGGCTTCGATAAGATCAGCCCTCGAAAAACCTTAAGATGTATCATATTATCCTAACACAAACATGCTAAGGCACAAAAGGCAAAGGGATTTTGATCAACATTGAACCCTTAAAAAACCTAATGGGTAAAAAATACATGCTAAAGCATAAGAAATTTATACCAAGTCTTTAAGCCGAAAGAGGGAAAAATATCCAACCTTAAGAGGCCATATCAGTCCAATTTAAAGAGCCTAAGGGCCAATACACTTAGAGTTCGATATCGTGTTTTCACTCAATTCAAACCTGAGGGTTCCACTACTTTAAGCTCGAATAAAAACTTACTCGACTACGGCTCAAGCATTCATCATTACTCGATACAAACATTAATAGGTCTGTTGCTATAAGTTCGAACCTCATTTGAACTCAACTTTAAAAACAGTAGTGTTGTGACTTTGATCAATACACCTGAAATCAAAATCTCGAACATATTGTTGAGCTCGGGGACCCGCCCTCGCTTAACCAAAAAACCTAAGGGTTTTTCTACTCTAAGTTCGAGCAAGTACTCACTCGAACATAACAATCCGATTTTAACAAAATTTTCACAAAGCAATGAATTGAGTCAAATTTCTCACAAGACTTAAAGTATATAAGAATTTTCATATGGCGAAAGCAAAACAAAGTTTTCACAAAATAGAAGTCAGGAACAAACTGGAAATAAAAAGGATCTTTCATATATACAAAAGTATTTACAAAGACCACTCAGGGTCCTACACAAAAATCCAGAAAAGGAAAAAAGTTTCTAAGCGCCTAATCCTCCTCGGGAGCTTCATCTTCACCCTCCTTGGGAGCTTCATATTCATCTCCTCCGCTCTTGGATCCACTCGCGGAGTCATCGTCATCATAAAGTAAAGCTTTGGCCTCGTCCTCCAGCACCTTCGCACTATCGATATCGGCCGTGAGGTTAAAGCCACGAGCATGAATCTCTTCAAGAGTCTCTCTCCGAGACTGGCGCTTAGCATGTTCGGAAATGCAGGATAAGCTTGAAAGAAGTAAAATAGTTTTTAAAGATTAGGGGAAGTTTTATAAGTAAAGTTTGTGAAGATGGTCTATTTATAATATTTTATATGTCGGTTTGAAAACATTGATGGCCAATCATCAACTGGCACATTTTAATGATCTTGAGAACTGTGCAGACGCGACGCTTCAGTCGCCGCTGTCGCTTACGTCATGAGGGTGATGCCATAATGGATCGAGGTATTAAATCGAAGTCTCAGTTTGCTTATTCTCGTCACACTCCAAAAAATAAGGGGACTATCTATATACGGTCAAAATCGGTCCTACCCGATATTATTGTTTAATCGAGGCAAGGGAGTTGCATAGGGGGTAGCCACGTAATAAGTCGGCCCGAGCTTGAAGATGAGGCATCAAGCCTAGAGATCGAAGTGTACGTTGAGATCGAGGCCATCAACAATCGAGATCAAGAATGATCGACTTTGAATAAAGCATAATAACGAAATGGCGAGTTATCTGTAACCGGTCGAAGATCACGGCGGATATCCCGGAATAGATCAAATCAACAGCGGTTATTAGTACCAATCATGGGATTTACTTCCGTAATTAGAAGTGTACCTTGTTTAGGACTCCTCTATTATATAAAAAGGAATCCCATTCATTTGTAATCGTTATTATTCACTGATAAAAAATATATACATTAGTTGCTCTCTTGCTATTTCACCTACTGTTTGCCAGAATTAATTTACCATTTATTGTTCTAACTATTCCACCTCGAGACTGTCTCAAATAAAGGTCGAGGCTTTTATTACATGCTGATTTGATTTATTGTATTGTCTAATTCATCTGTTTAATTCTTTTTTTTATCAATTGGTATTCGATTAAATCATTTATCCTTAAAACCACAGTATAAGTTTAATTGCTATATGAATTTAAACAGTTTGGCGCACACCGTGGGGATAAGGAAAATAGTGATTGTTCAGTGTTGATTATGATAATACACACTATTTTACGCTTGTTCTTGTCAAGTATCTTTGTTTTCAGGTTAAAACATGTCAAACTCATAAAACATACCCACACACAGTGACAATGGCCTCGAATTTCACGGGAAAAATGAAAATGTGATTGCTCCAGGAGTCGAGGTACCACAGACTAATTTCGGAGGAGCACCGGTTGCCAAACCAGTCGATGCCAGTTCGCACGTTGCTTTAAATGCGGACCTAGGCGCAGACCTCGAAGGGAGTGTATGCAAATAAGTCCAATCTGGTGGCCAAGGTACACAGGGCAGAGGAGACGGAGGATTCAGTCTCCAAGTGATATTTGAGATGCTTCGGTCTCAACAAGCCACTATTGCTCAGTTACAAAATCAACATAGAGCTTCATATGGGGTCGAGCCGGAAATCACTCGCCGTACCATGCCAGTGCCGGAAAGGATGAATGGTATCGAATCGGGGACTGATCTTGTGATAATAAGAATGCTCGAAGAGCTCACCAAAAGAATTGAGTCAGGAGAGAAGAAAATTGAAGCTAATGATAAAAAAGTGGAAACATACAACTCCCAAGTTGATCAGATACCGGGGGCACCGCCAATCTTGAAAGAGATGGATTCGAAGAAGTTTGTACAAAAGTCATTTCCTCCGAGTGAAGCTTCGAAACCCATTCCAAAAAAGTTTCGTATGTTGGACATACCTAAATATAATGGGACCACCGATCCCAATGAGCATGTCACTTCCTACACATGTGCCATCAAGGGTAATGGTTTGGAAGATGATGAGATCGAATATGTTTTATTGAAAAAGTTCGGGGAAACCCTATCGAAGGGAGCAATGATTTGGTACCACAATCTACCACCAAATTCCATTGACTCATTTTCCATTTTAGCAGACTCTTTTTTAAAGGCACATGCTAGAGCCATAAAGGTTGCTACAAGGAAATCGGACCTTTTCAAAGACAGAGGGATAATGAAATGCTGAGAGAGTTTGTATCCCGATTTCAAATGGAACACATGGAGTTGCCACCGGTCATAGATGATTGGTCTGTTCAATCTTTAACTCAAGGAATGAATGAACGAAGCTCGATAGCATTACGTCAACTGAAGAAAAATTTTATCGAGTATCCGACTGTGAATTGGGCAGATGTACACAATCGGTATCAATCGAAGATCAGGGTCGAGGATGACAATTTAGGAGCTCCTTCCGATTTAGTACATCCAAACGGGTTAGCAGTTAAAAATCAGAGAGACCTCGATAGGGAGCCAAGTTCGAACAAAGACCGATATCGACTGTACGACGCAGATCGAAGGAACAATGGCCCAGGATGCAATTCTGCTCGGAACGATCGAAGAAGTGATCAAGGACAAAATTCTCGGGGACTTATGAGTAAAGTGGTTTTGATAAGTATACTGATCCCACAGAGGCACCTCAATTATCGAAATATAATTTTAGTATCGACGTATCGGGCATTGTATCGGCAATCAGAAGGATCAAAGATACTAGGTGGCCCAGACCCATACAGACCGATTCTTCCTAAAGAAACCCCAATTTGATGTGTAAATATCATGGAATGCATGGTCACGGGACCGAGGATTGCAGGCAATTAAGGGAGGAGGTAGCCCATCTATTCAATGAGGGTCACCTTCGAGAGTCCCTAAGTGATCGATCCAAGAATCATTTAAGAGAAAGGGACGCCAACAGAAAAAATTAACAAGAAGAGACACAACATGTCATTCATATGATCATCGATGGGATCGACATTCTGTAGGGACCCATAATCAAATGCACTAAGGTATCAATAACTAAGGAAAAACGAACCCGAGATTATATGCCTGAAGGCACCGTATCATTCAACGACGAAGAAGAAAAATGAATTTCTCAGCACAACAATGACGCTCTGGCAATTTATATCTTATTAAATAAAGTTCAAGTTAAACGTGTTTTAGTGGATCCAGATAGCTTGACAAATATCATCCGATCAAGGGTCGTGGAGCAACTCGGCCTACAAGATCAAATCGTTCCCACGACTCGGGTCTTAAACGACTTCAATATGGCCAGTGAAACAATTAAATGAGAGATTATCCTACCGGTGAACGTGGATGGAACCATTCAAGATACCAAATTCCACGTAATCGATGGCGACATGAGATACAACACCCTACTCGGAAGGCCTTGGATCCACAACGTGAGGGCAGTGCCTTCGACTCTCCACCAAATGATGAAATTCCCGACGTCAGACGGGGTAAAAACATTGTACGGGGAGCAGCGTGCTGAAAAATAAATATTTGCGGTCGATGAGGTAATACCGATATAGGCACTATCAACATCGGAATGATCGATAATCAAAGGGAAACATGAAACCAAATAGCAATCGTCGCCGCCAGCCTCGACCGAATCGAAGAACCAAGAAATGGAAGAAGAAGAGGAAGATTTTTTGACTCCTAGAACTTTTGCTGTTCCCGAAGATTCTGACGCTGCAAAATTGATGGTCGAAGAGATGGAACATGTTATATTGATCGAGTACCTTCCCGAGCGAAAGGTATACCTGGGAACGGGGTTAACCCCCCAACTCAGGAAATAGCTTATTCAATTTCTTATTGATAACATATATTGTTTTGCTTGGTCCCACTTAGACATGACAGGGATCCCATCGGAGATAACAACATATCGACTAAGTTTGGACCAAAAGTTCAGACCGGTGAAACAAAAGAGAAGGCCTCAGTCCGAGGTAAAGCATGCATTCATAAAGGACGATGTAACCAAACTTCTCAATATAATGTCTATTCGGGAGGTAAAATATCCCAAATGTTTAGCCAATGTAGTTGTAGTTCCTAAAAAGGGAACAAACTTAGGATGTATGTAGATTATAAGGATTTAAACAAGGCACGCCCTAAAGATTCTTTTCCATTGCCCAACATCGATCGCATGATCGACGCCACAACCGGCTACGAGATCCTTAGTTTTCTCGATGCCTATTCCGGGTACAATCAAATTCAAATGAACCCGGAAGACCAAGAAAATATTTCATTTATCACGAAGTATGAAACATATTGTTATAATGTAATGCCTTTCGGGCTAAAAAACGCAGGAGCTACCTACCAACACCTAGTAAATTAAATGTTCGAAGAACAAATAGGTAAGTCAATGGAAGTATATATCGATGACATGCTAGTTAAATCCCTTCGCGCAAAGGACCATTTGACACATTTGCAGAGAAACATTCAGGATACTGAGAAAATACAACATGAAGCTCAACCCCGAGAAATGTGCCTTCGGGGTCGGTTCGAGCAAGTTCCTTAGCTTTATGGTGTCAAATCGGGGAATCGAGATCAACCCCGATAAAATCAAGGCTATCGAAGACATCACCGTCGTGGATAGCGTTAAATCCGGGCAAAGGCTGACAGGGCGAATAACTACTTTAGGCCGATTCATCTCGAGGTCATCGGATCGGAGCCACATATGGGAGGCCTATAATTGTTTGCATCCAATTTTCGTTTGATACTTGAAAAGATATCTATATATTTAATCCATTTAAAACGGACGGGAAATAAAATTATTTGTGTTCTTTTTCTTTTATCCTTGAATTACTAATGAAGTGACAAAAGAAAAAGTCAAAAGTCAAAAGTCAAAAGGTAGGAAACAAGAAACTACCATGAGACACTCCACACGGAATGACCTGCCAACAAAAGGTTACAACAACACTCTCACCAACTTCTCCATATTGGTTCTAGTGACACATCGATGCACCAACTCTTCTGCTAAATTTTCTCACTGATTATTTATGTATTTAATCATTAATAACTATTTATAGCTTCCAGCTTTTTGCATAATTTTTTAAAGCTTTTAGCCTAGCAAAAGAGAGAGTGTGTGTGCCGCAAACTTACAGAGAGGAGCACTGCTTTGAGTACTTTAAAAGATGGCGACCAAGTTGTGGGCTTCAAGGGCTGCTTCTTATCTCAGGGTATCAACGTTTCACAGAGCATTTGCTACGGGTAATATATATTTGGACATAGATTCACGTTAATATATAACATATTTTTATCATGTTTTCTCTTGTTTTGTTTTGGGTTATATGAATTTGAATCATGAATTTGTTTTACAAGATTTTGCTTGATCTGTCATCCTGTTGATTAAAGATCAGATTTTTGGAAATGGGTCGTGCTTGTTTTGTCTATTTGGATCAATAGAAGTATTATCGAAAGTTTTTTGATTTTACAGTCTGTCACCTTTGTCATGTGAATGTTATCAAGATCGTGTTGAAGGGCAAATGCTGTTACTCTTATCTGCTTTTGTCTATTTGTTGTTAAAAATGTGTTATACTCTATGTGAGATCTGTATATGCGGGATCAATATCTCTTTTTTTTGGGTGGGATAATGGTCATGTCCGGCCCAGCTTTGGTGCATCTCAGCTATTCCATGATATACCTGTTATCTCCGACCAGTATAGGTATCATATAAGTATGTCCACCAAAGCTTAGGTAAATAGGAAGGTGATTTCTGGCCACTTCATTGACCACTAGGCCACTTCATCGAGATTAATAATGAAATGAAACGTTTTTTTGCATTTGATGTTCATTACTTTGATGTAATACTGGGAATTAGTAATGAAATATGGATGTCAGCATTGACAGTCTTCAAATTTTAGTGGCGGACCTCTGAAATTTTGCACTTGTTTGAAAGGATTAACTAATGGAGAAAGATAATAACTTGTTAGATCAGATTAGTAACTTATAGCAATTCTTCGTCTTTTGTTCAATTTTCGGTGTTTCCAAATAAGATCTTTCCTTTAAGTTCTACCAAATCAAAGAGAAGTTCTAAAGCAGAGTCTATTAGTATGCCTAAATGAAGAATTATGGTATATGTTAGTTGTTATCCTTTTCTATAGCTAGGACTTCTCCAAATTTAATTGTTTTTTCTCATATCTTCTATCTAAAAGCTCCAAATACAAAGGCATTTTATCAATGCATTACCATATGTTTTCATATGGATATATGCAATGAATATGGAACTCCTTTAACAAAATGTTCTTGGGTGTATTATCTGGGTATAGTTAGCATGATTTAAGCATGGTGCTATAAGATTTTCTCCATTGAGCTAATCACTGCCAAAAGATGTACAACTCTTCATATACCCTCGTCATGTTTGATTGAGGTATCATGCTTGAGCTGGAGGTACCATCACTTGATAAATAAGAGTATCCTTCACCCAGGAACCTTGGTGATGACAAGGGTTCTTGGAAAATGAATTTAATGGAAATCAGGTACCATAGTCCTTCAGTTAAAAATGAATACAGAAAAAAATCGTACCAATTAAAAATTTGAATTATGTAATGCTCTGAATGGTGATATAGTTTAGAGTGATCATATTGGATTTCCTTATATCAATTGGTTTTGTCGATTTTGTTCACTCGTATGCTAAATTTTTAGATGGAATTCCATGTGATAGTTGGTTTCTACCATGACATGTCTGGGCCCTTTGAGTTAATGATATATTCTGGGAGGTGTTTATTTCTTGGACCATGTGAACATAGAAAAGTATGTAATATAAAACTCAGAAGGGGTGGTAGTGGGTGCAAGAAATAATGTCTCCTCCTGCAAAAGGGTGAACTGGCAGACAATGTTTAGTGACCCCATTTGATAAAACCGCTCTCTCTTTTTCTACTGATCAAGAGAACAAAGAAGAAGAAACCTGTTAAAGAAAGGAAAGGGAAAAGCAGAAAAGGGAGGGAATTGAAAAAGATTTAGTAATGTACTAATGTTTGAATATGATCCGTCAGCGTATTGACTGTTTGGGTTCAAATTCCTTTGCAGTTGTGAAGGATTTGAAGTATGCCGACTCTCACGAATGGGTCAAAGTAGATGGTAGCTCTGCCACAATAGGCATCACAGATCATGCTCAGGATCATTTGGGTGATGTTGTCTATGTTGAATTACCCGAAGTTGGGGCTTCTGTTACTCAATCTGGCAGTTTTGGTGCTGTTGAAAGTGTTAAGGCCACCAGTGATATCAATTCTCCGGTGTCAGGAAAGGTGGTCGAAGTTAATGAGAAGCTCAACGACACTCCTGGTCTGGTGAGTATCCGAGTTCTCTAGATTATTTTCTTCATTGAGGTATAGCTTTTAGTAGAAAATATAGAGAACTTCTAGTGCTTCTTATTTTTATTTTTGTTTTGTATAATGTTGGCTGAATTTTTAAATGGAGAAACATGTTCAACGAGGACCCATGTAGCCGAACCCGACTTGTTTGGGACTCAGGCGTAGTTGTTGTTGATGTAGACGTATAGCCTTAGAGGTTGAAGTAAAATGCTGAACCTGGACATTCTTGCAAAATTACTTATTGAGAATTGAGTGGATTTTTTGGTGTTTATTCTGTGGCATATGCTTCAAGCTAGTAAATTGGAAGAACTTTTTACACATACTCAACAGCTGAAACCAAGTGTATTTATCTTCAAACACATGTACTGTCGTTAATCCAGAAGTTCTGAATTTTGGATATGATGATTTAGTGAATATGTTAAAGTAATGGTGCTATAAACAGCTCTGTTATGCGTTTTTATAAATATAATGCTGGGGTAGTAGGCACCCCCCCCCCCCTCCCCCCCAAAAAGAAAAAAGGAAGAAAAAGGAAACAGCTCTCTTTTGTGGACTGCAGAATCACAATGCTTTGTAATGCAAAGAATAGCTCCCTTACAAAGTCTATAAAGGTCAGTCACCAGTTTATGTAGATTCACTATTGACTCTTTAAGACCTTTCTCAAGGCATTTGTGTAACACTTCATGAACTTTGTTCCTCTTTTCCCAACCCACTCAAAGAACACTCCCATACTGCTTTGGTTGTTCGACTACCTATTGACAATGTTCGATTTTGTGCAAAATTAGCTGTCATAGGTATCCGAAAGGACTGTCTGAGTCATCAGTCCATGTGGATTAATTGTTGATGTATAGAGATATTCATCAAACACTACCTTGCAGAATTTTGATAAAACTCCAGGATTTTTGCATTTCTGAAGTGAAAATATAGGAAGAGCTCAATCAACGATATAAGGGTCATTATCATTATCAGGTTAAATATCATAAGCTAGTGTCATATCTGAGTTTGCCATAACCTGTTATGAAATTCTCGACCAGATTCTTTAGCAAACAAATAACGTTTATAACTGCCCCCTGAGGTTTTGAAGCTATTTACCTTCTTGAACTTGTTTTAAACTTATGTTTCTGCCTGATTCACACAGGACCCCAATTCCCTGACCAATTGTTACTTGCTAAATTATTCAATGCAATTTCAACTATCTTCTGTTTTGACGCCGATGAAACTGGAAAGCACTAGGAAGTAGAAAGTGTGGGAGGACACAAAAATATTGTTTGTCAAAGAACAGTTTCACGGGCAGATCATGAAAAAGCCCTACCAATAACAACCTTTTATTTCTTGCATTATAATTTCTAAAACTCATCATCATGCCTCCCTAAGCAGACAACAGATAATAGACAACTCTTTGTAGGCTTCATCCTTTTCATGTAAAGTTTTCAGTTGGTTTGAGATGCTCTTGTTACTGTGTCCTTTCATTTGGGTATTGATCTTTGAGTGAAGCTTTTTGCATCACAGTAAGCAGAAGTCATGGGATTCTGTTGTCTGTGACTATTCAACTTCTAAAAGGGGATGCTACACGAAGGTGTCCTTTCCTCTCATCTGCCTAAGCCTTGTTGGGCAGAGTTACCCGGTACCCTGTGGAATAGACGAGGTGCGTAAGCTAGGCTGGACACCAACTTTATTAAAAAAAGAAGGGGGATGTCAGATAAAGGAGTCCTTTCAACTAGAGAGATAGGAATAGATTATTTTCTTGGAATTTCTTGATCTAAGAAATTGTGACTTTCTTGTCCCAAGAGATGGCCAAATGGATAAGGCATGACAATAATAACCTTGAGATCACAGTGCACATCCTAGCAACAACACTTAGTTCAACCCTATTTGCTACATCCTTGATGGGCATGACTACCTTGGCAATATGCACTTGCCGGTTGGACAGTCTGCCCGCTCGGTGGATTAGTTGAGGTGCATGCAAAGTTGATTCGTTCACTAATAATATCACAGACAATACGAAAAGAAAGAAAAAAAGTGTAGCTTCCTTACCGAATTTGTAGCCAACAAAATTGATTGGTGAGACTTAGAGGGTGTTTGGATTGGCTTTTAAGCTAGACAAATCAGCTTTTAAGTTCTTTTTAGCTTTTTTCAATGTTTGACAAAATAAAAAAGTGCTTAAAATGAGTTAAAAACTGCTTAAAACAAGCCCAAAACAAGAAGCTGGGCAATCCCAACTTATTGCTTTTTGGCTTGAAAGCTATTTCTGCTGAAAATCCACTTTTTTCAAGTCAATCCAAACGGGCTCTTAGCTGATTAAACACAGTCAAACCTCTCTATAACAACCTCGTTTGTTCCGAATATTTTTGGATGTTATAGCGAAGTACTGTTATAGAGAACATATATTATAGCATAATATGAAAATTGGTTCCGGAAAAGCTTGGCTTTTATAGTGAAATGTTGTTATATAGGGATGCTGTTATAGAGAGGTCGGTCTGACTGTATCACATCTCGAGGCTAATTTCTTATACTCCTTTGGAGTACTAACTGAATAGTTTGCTATTTCAAGTGTTCTCTTTCAGTTTTTAACACAAAATAGCATGATGTTGGTTTTCTTGTGTCATCTTTTCATTTTTTTAGTTCTTTTTCATCGTATGTATGACAATCTTCTTACCAAAACTTAGGTTAATGAAAGCCCGTATCAAGATGGATGGATCATAAAGGTAGAGATTAACAATAACGACGAGCTCAAATCCTTGAAGGACCATGACCAGTATTCCAAGTTCTGCGAGGAAGAAGACGCAAAACATTGATATGAAGCCTGATGGAGTTGAGAAAGAAACATTGTTCCTGCAGGATTTGTTTTGTGCATTGTGAGGCTAATTTCCAATTCTACTGGTGTTTTGTTCAACACGCTGCATTTGGTCTCTTTCTTCTGGAAAATATTTAAAGCTTTGGATATTGAATTTCTTCTAGTTTAACAGAATAATTTGCTTTTTTATGGTTTTGCAGTTAATTCCCTTTGTTTTCATTTGATATTCATCAAACATTGACATTGTTTTACGTTAACATGCATGTTCCTTAATACAAACTAGAGACAATGTTAATTTTCTTCTGGTTCAGTTCTCAATAGGGATTTCTTTGTAAAGTAAGGAATAAAAGTATAGACTAAAACGTTCGCAATCGCAAAAATTGCAGCTGCGGTCATTAAACAAGTGAAGTAATTTTATCATTTAGCAAATATTAGACCAAATTTGATGGAGAAAGTTGATTTTGGCCTAATTTTTTTTGAAACCCACACTTAATTGAATAGCTAAAATTTACTCCCTCTATTCTAAATAAAAGTTTTTAGTTTCTTTACATGATTATACACAACTTTCTTTTCAACATATTAATTAATTCATATTTATTAAAGAAATATATAGATCAACTTTTTTTCCAACAAACAAAATAAAATATCTTAAGTAAATTAAATTGAACTGAATATAGAAGAAAAACAAGATTATAAGGGTTTAAGGAGTTACCGGTCACCTCCTAATCGTCCTCGTGCTGACAACACGAGTGATCCCTTGTGGTCACTTACAATTTGAATAGAAGAAAATGATCTTTTTAAATCTCTTGTAAAAACAAAAATTTCTTGTAAAATGAACAAAACTAAAAATAATTTTGTAAAGGACTATAAAAATCAATTCCCTTAAAAGCATCCCTATAATGCAAAGAGCCACCATTCTCAAAAGCTTGGGCTTTCTTTTCTTGTTTATTCTTCTTTTTAATTTTTAAGCTGCTCACTGCTCCAAATCCTCCCGTAAATGATGGAAACACTATCTAGGCCTCTTGTTTATCTTGCAAGCAATTGAGAAAAGGTCAGACAATCTCTTACACTTGTACTCAAAATTTTTAGCAACCGCCTCTTTATAGCAGTGCCACGACGTGGAATCTTACCCTCGGGACCGTAATGACGCCTAATATTTGACTTTCTATCCAAACCAATGTTAGCTACATTAGTTAACCAGTTTTAAATATTTCATTCAAAATATTTATATAAATAAACTGTATGAGTCTGATGTAGATTGATAAAATGCCCAAAAGACGTGATCTAAACATATCCCAAAATCTGGAGTCACTAATACTTGACCATCTAGAGTGCTACAGATAAAGTCTGAACAAAATATAACTGTTTGAAACTAAACAAACAGTAAACTGGATAAAGAAGGGAACTTCAGGGCTCTGTGGAAGCCGTGCAGCTATACCTCAAGTCTCCAATGCATATGAATCTGAGAAAAAACACCACTAAATGCTGTTGGGGCCAACATTAATATCTACACAAGAAGTACAGAAGTGTAACATGAGTACAATCGACCCAGTATACTCCGTAAGTGTCGAGCCTAACCCCAACGAGGTAGCGACGAGGCTATGACAAGACACCTATGTAAATCATGTACAAGATATATATATATAT
>MDKI01040115.1:0-33821 GCA_005239505.1 Nicotiana paniculata
ACCCCAGATTTATATTTGCAACGCCCGTTTAGTCTTTATAGAAGACATAGTTGAGCGAGATCAATGATCATATTTTATTGTCGTGGATTTTATTGTACCTATGGACATAGATTTGTGTATTATGTAATAGTTTTTTATAGTTATATGTAGGTTTTGGAACGATCTCGTACAACTATATATTCTATTAGTATAGCTATATTGTCACGACCCAAAACTAACCCTTTCGTGATGACGCCTATCGTGGTACTAGGCAAGCCGACACATTTTCGAAACACATCGATATTTCATTTAAAAGATAAGTCAAGCTTTTCTTTACTAGAATCTTCATAAATGAGTTAAAAGATAGTCCGACATCGGGGTGTCACTAAGTCATTGAGCATCTAATCCAGACTAGAATCAGAGTTTACAATATTCCACCAAATGCCAAAACAAAAAGAAAAAATAACAATAGAGGAGAATCAAGGACTGCGGACGCCGACAGCTACCTCGTATGTCTCCGACAACCAAAAGTGCACGGACTCAACGATCTCTGCGAATGGTCTCACCTGGATCTTTACACAAGGTGCAGGGAGTAACGTGAGTACTTCCAACTCAGTAAGTAACATAATTAAATAAGGAACTGAGAAAACAAAGCCAAGCTACACAAAATACAGTTCTTATCAGAAATTTCAGTAAAAGAAATTAGGCATGCTTTCAAACCGATGTTCTAACATCAAAACAATCGAGCTCAAGTGAAATAGTATAAGTTCTCCAAAACATCACAACAACAACAACTGACAACAAAGTGCAACAATAAATAAAAGAAAAGTACAGCCTCAAAGGGCTACTGTCACTTATCTATCTCGATAGCTCAATCGCTCGGCTCTTAGCCTCAATACTCACAATCAAGATACCTGCACTCACTGGGGGTGTTCAGACTCCGGAGGGGCACCTATAAGCCAAGCGCTATATTGTTGCGGCGTGCAGCCCGACCCAATACTGCTATGGCATGCAGACCGATCCATATATTGCTGCAGCGTGCAGCCCGATCCAAATACTGTTGCGGCGTGCAACCCGATCCGATAAAAATGGCCCGAAGGCTTGTTGCGGCGTGCAACCTGATCCAATATTACTGCGACGCACAGTCCAATCGAACTTATCTCACGCAACTCTCAACCCGACAATCAGGTCCTATATCAGTCACTAGCCTTTCCAGCCTCACAAATATCACAATAACAGACCAAACAGAGAATATAACAAGTATTAACCAAATCATGAAAGAGAGCTGAGATAAAATGCATAAGCAAACGGTGACTGAGTACAAGACAACAATTTAGCGGTCAATACAACAAATTCACGACCACTGCTGGTCCCGACAATATTTTCATATAACCTAAGCGTGGTTTCTAACATGTAAGGCAGTCAATAACTCGAAAACAAGAATGAACAGGTAATAACAATGGGCTATCCGACTTTACAGTCTATCGGAATGGACCAAGTCTCAATCCCACACGGTGCACGCTCACACGACCGTCACCTAGCATGTGCGTCACCTCTAAATATCAACATCATATAAATTCCTCAGGCTTTCATACCCTCAAGACCAGATTTAAGACTGTTACTTACCTTAATCCGAACAAATTGCTACTCCGCAATGTTCTTGGCTCTCGATTCGGCCTCCAAATACTCCGAATCTAATCAAAACCAGTACAATACCATTAATATATGCTAAAGGAATTAATTCCACAAGAAAAACTACTAATTAGACTCAAAAACCCAAAATTGGCTCAAACCCGGCCACCAGGGCTACGTCTCGAAATCCTACAAGAGTCAAAAAATCCAAAAGCACATCCACTCACGAGTCTACCCATATGAAATTTATCAAAATCCGACATCAATTGGTCCCTCAAATCCCCAAATACGCTATCCAAATCCCAAGCCCTAACCCCTTATTTCACTTCAAAAACCTACTAATTAGGTGTAAAATCAGGGGAAAAACACCATAGCTAATGATAATAGAGCTCAAGTAACTTACCTCAGTGAATATCCTTGAATCCTCTTCAAAAATCACCCCAAAAGCTCAATGGTCTGAGTTGAAAATGGTGGAAATGAGCAAAAATCACGAAGTCCCCTATTTATAATTTCTGCCTAAGCTTTTCGCACCTGCGGCCCAAAATGCGCACCTACAGGGCCGCTTTTGCTAAAAAATCTACGTATATATGGAAAATCACTTAAATACCCATCTCTGCACCTGCTTTTCCTATCCACTTCTGCGACCTCGCAGGTGCGGAAAAGATCTCGCACATGCAGCCACTGCCAGAACTCCTCTCTTCCGCTTCTGCGGGCTCGCAGATGCACACACCCACTCGCACCCGTGATTTTCCCCAATCCAACACACTTCCGCACCTGCATCAATCCCACTGCACCTGCGACATCGCACCTGCGGAAATACCCTCGCAGGTGCGATTACACCAGCAATAGGCCAACTTCAGCAATTCTCCAAACTTCAAACTTGATCCATTAACCACCTGAGGCCCTCGGGACCTCAACCAAGCATGCCAACAGTCATATAACCCCATACGAACTTAGTCGAACCTTCTATTCACTCAAAACAACATCAAAACACCAAATTACCCTCTAATTCAAGCCTAAGAACTTCTAAACTTCCAAATTCCGTAAACGACACCGAAACCTACCAAATCACGTCCGAATAACCTCAAATTTAACACACGGCAAAAATGACACCACGAACCTACTCCAACTTCCGGAAATCCATTCCGACCCTGATTTCAAATTTTCCACTCCCGATCAAAATCGCCAAATTTCCAATTTTCGCCAATTCAAGCCTAATTCCACTACGGACCTCCGAATCACATTTCGGATGCACTCATAAGTTCAAAATCACCTAATGGAGCTAATGGAATTATCAAAATTCACATCTGAGATCTTTTACACATAAGTCAACATCCATATGGCTTTTCTAACTTAAGCTTATCTCAAAGAGAGTAAGTGTCTCAATTCACTCTGAAAACACTCCGGACCCGAACCAACTAACCCAGTATAACACAATATTGCGTAATAACACAAAAAGAAGTAGAAATGGGGGAAACATGGCTATACCTCTCAAAACGACCGATCGGGTCGTTATATCTCCCCCTCTTAAACAAACGTTCGTCCTCGAACGGGTCTAGAAACATATCTGGAGTCTCAAATAGATGAGGATATTTGTTTTGCATTCCCACCCGGTCTCCCAAGTGGCCTCCTTCACAGGCTGACCTCTCCACTGTAGCTTCATTGAAGCTATGTCCTTTGACCTCAACTTTCGAACCTGCCGATCCAAAATGGCCACCAGCTCCACATCATAAGTCATATCACCCTCCAACTGAACCATGTTGAAGTCCAAAACATGGGAAGGATTGCCAACATACTTCCAGATCATGGAAACAAGAAATACCGGATGCAAACTCGACAAACAAGGTGGCAAGGAAAGCTTATAAGCCACCTCCACTATCCTCTGAAGCACCTCAAAAGGCCCAATGAACTGGGTGTTTAACCAAAAAATTAGATCCTTTGACCAAAGCTACTTTTAGGATGAACACGGGTTTCTGATAACCAAGGCAATGCTGATTATTGTAAGTAATTAAATACGGATGATCTTTTACAGGTTATATTTTACTCCCTTATATAGGGAATTTCCTAATATAACGTCTGCCCTTTTCAGTGATTGAGCATTAATGACTAATTATGACATTAATGTAACATTACAATGAGTAACCGTAACTGTTGCTTGAATATTGTGTAACGTGTGGATCACTAATTGAAGATCTCTGAATCTGCCCTTTGTTCTGCTCAGATACATTTTGACCGTGTCTCTTCATATTCTCAATCAGGCTGAGACTTCCGTAGCTAATTAACCCATGGGTGTGATTTTCCGTGCCTCTTTGCCTCATACCTCTTCATAGAGTCCCATCCAAGTGTCGTGTCTTCATTTCTCCACGTAGACTACTGAGTCATCAAGATTTATTACACGTTTGAAGCTCATTTTTACCAATACAGATAGTCCCCCCACTTACCATATATTTATCGATTAATATTTGGTAAGTGGATACTCATTTATGGTGGGAATATTTTGCCGCCGCTTCACTCAAAACATGGCATCTTTTTCTGAACGTAGGCGTCGCTTGTCACTTCCATTTAATGCTTATGCCACGTGGCATTTCCAGGTTAGTTCTGCAATTGTTCAGTGCCTTTTAGGGCTTTTTGCGGCTGCATCAGTCACGAAGTGATACCTTCAATTATGGCTTTCACATCATTATTTTCTTCCATTTTTGACGGTTGTCTTCGAGTATAAATACCCCTTTTCTTTTCTTCCACGAAAAACTTCTAACGTTCAAACTTTATTTGTAAAGAACTTTTTCCTTGTCTTTGTAGGTATGTCTTCTTCAAACCAATGTGAGATATTCATAAAAGTAGATGATTTGACTCCCTCTTCTGCTGCAACGCGAAGTAGGAGAGATGGTAGGTTGAGGAGTTTGGGTTCTACTCCTTCAAGGGGTTCTTCCTCTTCTCAAATTACTTCCCCTCCTTCTTCTAGGTCTTTAACTTCTCCGAGGGCTAGGTCTTCTAGATCTTCGTCCAAAGGTAGAGACATCACGAACCTTTGCGCGAACCGAGGGTCGATGAAATAGTACCTGCAGAGTTCAACTTTGCAAGGGATAGTCAGGCCCTTAGAGATCAGCTTTCTTCATTGTCGTCTCTTGACAGTGCTGACAAGTACCCTACCCAACTCACTGAAGGTTTAATTCCTCTTATACGCAGGGACTGTTATTGGAGTTCCGTATTTCCTGTAATCATTTCAAACATTAATCAAAGAATAACGTCTTACAAGATGGGGTATTCTTTTGTTTATACCTATCCCTTTACATTAGGGTTTAAGCCTCCCATTGACCCGGTTATCATCGAGTTCTGTCGATTTTTCAAAATTTTCTTGGGACAAGTCGGTCCTCTTGTATGGCGAGTCGTTGCATGTCTTAGATAATTGGCTACCTTAGCTTCGATCCCCTTTACCTTTCATCATCTTATTCACCTCTATTCTCCAATGTTGTTTCGTTAGGAAATTTTTACCCTGGATGCAAGGAGTAAAAGGGTGTTAGTGACTTCTGAAGATGATAAGGATCGAGGTTGGTACCTTCGATACGTTGTTGTGCCTACGATTGACTTAGTAGGTGAAGAAAATCTTCCCTTCCCTGAGAAGTGGAATTGTGCACGTGAGTACATTTTAGCTCACATTCCTTGCTTTTTGCTTTAGATGTTTTACTAATACCGTAGCTGTTTCTTCTTTTTGCAGCAATCATGGGAACCGTCGAGAATGTCTCCAGTTTCAAAGATTGGGTAGAAAAGCTTTTGTTAATCACTCCATTAGAAGAACGTTCATGGAAGTACCTCTCTGAGAGGTTTGGTTGGAGAGTTAAGACTCATGGTAAATGAAGTTTTTGTTTGTACTTGTTTCTCCCTTTGAGCATTATTTAATCCTTTCCTTTTGATAGGGTTTTCTGCTCGTGGAGTTTCTGCATCTGCGTCTGTTCCCAAGTTATTCCTGGCTCAGGCCCAAGAGATCATTTCAGGCTCTTCTTCTTCAAAGAGAAAAGTAGGTTGGTCAAGGACCTCGGAAGTAGAGGAGGAAGAAGAGGGATCTTTAATCCATAGGTCACGCAGAAGGAAGGTGGTATCAGACGACGAGTCTACACCTGTTATTGATCCTTCCGTACCTGAAGTTGAATTTTCTGCCCTTAAGGATGCTTCTCCCTCTCCCGTGCGTGATTCTGTTGATCATTTATTCCGGGAAGGCTTTGATCCTATTGACGATGAAACTCCCCTGGCTGTTTTCTCTCCTTCTCTTAAAGAACTCCCCTCCACTATTCCAGTTATTTCTCCTGCCCCCGTGTCTATTCATGCTCTTGTTCTTGCTCCATCTCCCGTGGATTTTTTGGCTCCTCAGACTTCCTTGCCCGTGGCTCATGCATCTGTTCTTGCTTCCGCACCTTCTTTTTCAGAAGTAGGGTATTCCAGCAGGGAGATGAGGCAAGTGATGATAGAAGTTCCAGCAAAGGGTAGCCTCTTTAAAAAGTCTGGCCAGTCTGATGTGTGGTTGAAACCGTTGATAGGTCCGACAGAGAGTGCTAAGCTGGATAGCCACAGTTCCCTTACATGGGATAATGAGATCGTGCATACTTCTTTAAAGGTAGAATGTATTTTCTTTCATTCATTCTTGTAGGCGTATTTATCATATCTAATTGATTTACTTTTGTAGATCAATATTATAGGCACAGAGCTTATGAAAAGGATTTCTCATACGGAGCAAGAAGTAAAAGAGTGGCATGCCGAAGAAGGTAACTAGAAAGAACAGTGTGAAAGCTTAAGGCTCGACATGGAAGCTGTAGAAGAAGAAAAATGTACCTTGGAGCAGCAAGTGAGGGCCATGACGGCAGAGTTGGCCGTGGAGAAGGCATCCTCTGATCAGGCATGCAAGGATAAGAGCGTCCTAGAGTCCTAATTCGTGGAGCAGCCGTCTCGTTCACTGAAGAGGTCAGGAGTTTGAAGGCATTACTAGACCAAAAGGAGGAGTATTCAGGCGAGCTTGTGCAATCAATTACTCAGATCCAGGAAGATCTCCGCAACTCTTTAGAAAAAGTCCAATTCCTGGAAAGGTCTCTCGCTCCTTTAAGGGTCTCCAAAGATGCTGATGTGGCCGAGAGGGACGAGCTAAGAGATGAGGTTATGCTATGGGAGAAAGATTACGAAGCTCTTGAAGATAGGACAACCGTCGATGTTAGTTGGGCGTACATGAACTCTCGCCTCGACACATTGACTGAAATGAGCCGAGAGGGTTTCGACCTTAATGCTGAAATTGCAAAAATCAAGGAGTTCATTGAGAAGGCTCAACAAGGTCAGAATCTCTCTTCAGCTGAAGGTGAGGCTCCTGCTGCTTAAGTCTCTTCGTCCCAAGCCACTCCTGCTCCTTCTACCAGTGAAGTCAACCCCCCTCCTGATGAAGTTTAAGAAGTTGGTTCCTCCCTTTTTTTTTCTTTCTTTGTCTCAACTGGTGGTTATCCCCAGTCCCATTGGGGGTAAATTTGGATCTCTTAAAGTCCCCAAATGACAACTTAGGGGCACCTTAATGTATAAAAAACTCTATACGACTAAGTATAAGTTAATGCTTAGTTTTTACTTAGCCGTTTTAATATAATAATGCAAGTATGACTTTTGTTTTCCGTTGAGTTTCTGTTTCACTCTTTAAGTCTTTTTCATGCTTTATTTTTTGAGGTTTTAGTTTTACCTCTGAGTTTTGCATATAGAATGCTTTAGATTACTCGCATCTTTTCGTAATAGGCAAAATGTCATATAAAATGTGTGCCTTTTTGTAGTAGGCATAATTTATGAAAGAGGGCCCTTTTTGATTGATACTTAATGAAGAAGACGTCTCACTTCCTAAAGGTGTAATAATGCAATAGAGTGATAGGAATTTTTCACATGTTTAAGAATGTTTCTGAGGAAAGTTTTTTTTGTTTGAACTTTCACAACATTTTACATGTGTTTGATTATCGTCTAAAACTCATGTTGCAACTATTTTCTTTTAACAAATTTGATATACACTTGTATTTCGTAACTTTTTTTCGTATGTAACTGTTTTTTCGAGTTAATACAAGAGAGTAACTTTTTTCGTTCGTAACAGTTTTTATTCAAGTTGGGGTTTTCACCCGTAACTATTTTTGTTGACAACAGTTTTCAATAATCACGAGGGAAATGCTCTTACATCCGTACCTGTTTTATTTGATAACATTTTTTTGAACAAGTACAAGGATTTTGATCTTTCATCCGTAACTGTTTTATTTGATAACAGTTTTCTATATGAGTACAAAGATTTTGTAACTGTTTTTAGTTGCTAAAATTTTGAATGAGTATAATGATGATGATCTTTTATCCATAACTGTTTTTGATTACAACAGTCTTTCTTTTGAATAAGTACAAAGATGCACACTTCTTCCTCGTAGCTAACATTTTTCCTTTTAACCTGAACATGTTCGAAGATTTTTTGGATTAGGCTTTGTGTTTGAGTATTTGGCTCTTTCGATTTTTCTTGTATCACTTGACTTGTTGGGTAGATGGACCTTCAGGCTCGAGCTTTGACTTTTTGATAGTCTTTTTTGCTTCGTCTTTTCCTTCCATACTGTATAGTCCCCCAAGTGTTTGAGCTTTGAAGAATGAAATCTCGAGCACTTGACTATTCCTTCCTTGTGGTCCTTTTACTGAAAAGGAAAAACATATGGGACTCGAAGGTATATAGTTTTTAGATGATGACTGCTTAACCCTTTAAAACGTCCATCAGAAAGTGTAACCCTAGACCGGGAATCCAGTTACTTCCTCACGTCTTTGCAGGTCTAATATCATCATCTGGTGATGGGTTAGCTTTATGCCTATCATCTAAAAGGTTAGTAAGATTTTAAATGTTCAAAATAAAATCGAACGTGTGATACCTGACCGAGGGTACTTTTCTTCCTTAGAAGTAGTACTTCTTCAAGTGGATGGCATTTCAACTTGTTGGTAGGATTCTACCGTCCATAGCTTCTAGCTCGTAGGCGCCCTTCCGAGCTATGACTCGGACTTTGTAGGGTCCTTCCCAGTTTGGACTTAGCTTTCCTGCGCCCGCTTCTTTCGTTGATTGAAAGACTTTTTTGAGGACGAAGTCCCCAATCTTGAAGTATCTGAGATGAGATTTACGGTTGTAATAACGCTCTATGATTTGTTTTTGAGCTGCCATCCGTATTAGTGTTGCTTCTCTCCGTGGTTCGAGAAGGTCCATATTGGTCTTCAATTCGTCGTCGTTTGCTTCCTTCGTGGCTGTTGTAAACCTTATGCTTGGTTCGCGAATATCCACAGGTATTAACGCTTCTGAGCCATAGACAAGTGCAAACGGAGTTTCTCCCGTGGCTGTTTTTGAAGTTGTTCTGTATGCCCATAGTACCGCTGGTAACTCATCAGGCCAATTTCCTTTGGTTTATCTAGCCGCTTCTTTAGATTGTTGATGATGACTTTATTCGTTGACTCCAGTGTCCTTCGTGGACTTCTTTCATCACAAACTCCGTTTGGTTAGGTCTGAGGCATTTTTCTAGGGGCCCTCCAAACATCTTGCGGTATAATGAGTTGCGAATAAGGCAGTACCGTGTGTATTGGTAAAAAAGAGTTTCACACATAAGCCAGCTTTTGACAACTTAGCCAGTCACGTGGACACAGGAAAACACGACAGCTGGATGTGATCCTTTGAAGAGGTAACGGTACAAAGAGGCACGGTTCAGTAAACCTCGAGCTTATCAGCCAAGGGAAACTCAACTTGATCAAAACAGGAGAGAGGCACGGTCAGAATGAATTAGACAAATCTACGGGCAGATTCAAAGACCCACAATTGATTACTCGAACGTTATGTAACCGTACCCCAATTACCGTTATCCTTTGTAACGCCTCATTAATTTCATAATTAGTCATTAATGAGAAACCATAACAAGAGTTGTACGTTATAAGAATCTCCTATATAAGGGAGGGGAATACAGCTTGTAAAGGCATCTGATTCTCGAATATAATTGACTTCGATTTTCTATATTTCTGCAATATTGTCTATTATTCAATTTTCTCCATTTTCTTGATTATCAGTAACCCGTATTCATCTTAAAAATAAGCTTTAGTCAAAGGGTCTAATTCTTTGGTTAAACAAATTGGTTTCGTTATCGGGAATCTGATAATCTTTGTTTGCTTTTCAAGTGATATCCTATGAACTATGTCAAACTCCAACGACAACAACCAACAAAGAAGTGGAACCCTAGTTCCATCACCTTTAGGAACCCCACGTGGTTCAAGGGAACAATCCCTAGAAAGATCCAATAACAACAATGGTGATAATGATCAAACTGTGGAACAAAGATCGTGTAAAGCAAATGATTGCAGAATATGTGAGCGAAGCTTTGCAAGAATTTGCGAGAGGATTACCGGCATCATTACCTACACTGCCGACGCCACCCCCCAATAACACCATCACTATGGAAAATCCTCAATCTGTGTTGGCAAACTCAGGAAGAGGAGATACTCCTAATGAATCTATCGAAACGAGACCATGTATATCTAATAATTCAGAATTACAAAATTTACTGCTAACTATGCAAAAACAGATGAAGGAGCAGAACGATCGCATCGAACAAATTCCTGGAGTACCACCTATCATCAAAGGCATTGATGTTGATAGATATTCTCAACAACCTTGGCAGCTAAGTGCGGCACCCTTGCCTATACCCAAGAAGTTTAAAATGCCTGACGTTCCCAAATATGATGGAACAACTGACCTACGTGACTATGTGACTGCTTTCACTACTGGGGTAAAAGGCAACGACTTAACAAAACAAGAGATTGAATCAGTCCTTGTCAAAAAATTTGGGGAAACACTTACCAAAGGGGCCCTAACCTGGTATTCTCTTCTCCCTGAAAATTCTATTGACTATTTTGCTGAGCTTGCAGATTCGTTTATAAGAGCACACTCTGGTGCACAAAAAGTTGAGAAGAGAATGGAAGATATATTCAAAATAAAACAAGGAGACATGGAACTACTCCGTGAGTTTGTAGACAGGTTTCAATGAGAAAGAATGCGGTTACCCAGGGTGCCTAATAATTGGGCAGCCATGGCATTTGCAAGCAACCTAAATGATAAAAGCTCAGAAGCCATGATACGACTTAAGGAAAGTCTAAAAGAATTCCCCGCTACAACATGGAATTATGTATATAACAGGTACAATACTAAACTCAGAATAGAAGAAGATATCATTGCTCGTTCAAGAGATGAAGATCATTCCAAATCCAGACGTCCTGAATCAGATAGAAGATCAGGTAAAAAAAGGTACGATCCTTACTTTGGACCCTCGGGACGCGATATCCGCCCCAGGTTCAAAAATACTAGGTCGGACTATAGACCACAAGGAAGAGACGTAGTCTCATCCTCGTCTAGATCTAGAAAAGATTGAGATGAATGACCTAGAGGTAGTACTCAAATTGGGGATCATACCTTTAATGTAAGTACTACTGAACTTGTCTCAATATTGAGGAACATGGGAGACAAGGTTAAGTGGCCCAAAGATATGCGGTCAAATCCAAGTAGAAGAAACCCAGATCACTGGTGTGAATTTCATAACGATCATGGGCACAAAACTGCGGATTGCAGATTTTTACAAGGTGAAGTAGAAAATTTATTAAAACAAGGATATTTAACAGAATTCTTTAGTGATAAAGGTAAACATGCATATATGAGGAACATACAGGAGCCCCCAAAGCCTCCTTCTCCAAAACAAACCGTCAACGTAATACACGGAGGTGAAGAAGTAAATAGAGTAATCTGCAAAACAACCACAAAGTTCACAATTACAAATGGAAAATGGGCTCATGAAAATATAGAAGAAGACAATATAACCTTCGATGATGCAGATATCGGCGGATTAATGCTTCCGCACAATGATGCTCTGGTAATATCTTTACTTATTCATGACACTAACGTAAAAAGAGTATTGATTGATCCAGGCAGTTCAATCAATATCATTTTGCTAAGAGTCATGGAAGAAATGCTACTGGGGAATCAAGTAATCCCAAGGGCACGAGCCATATCAGGGTTTGATAACTCTACGGTTATAACAAAAGGAGAAATTGAGCTTAACACTTATGCTGATGGGGTGATCAAAAGTACCAGGTTCCAAGTCATCGATACTGACATGAGTTATAACGTGATCATGGGAAGGCCATGGATCCACGACATGAAAGCGATACCCTCCACGTTGCATCAGGTAATTAAATTCTCCTCTGAATGGGGGATTCAACAAATCAAAGACGATCAGCAGACCGCAAGAAATATAAACTATGTGGTACACTACAACAAGAAAATAAAGGTGGAAGAATTACGAGATAAGGGAATCTCTCAAAACGGGCATGGAAGAAATTACTACCCAATTAGGTACGAAAGGTATTATTGCTGAAACAGGTACGGACGAAAATACTTACGAGAAGGAGAATCAAGTTACCACGGAAGGTGTACTATACCACACAGATGTAGATTCCAGACCGGGCGTCATTCGTGAGTCGGTGAAAGATGATCACATCAAAACATGGAAGGTAATGCAAATACCTAGAGAGGGAAATGCAGAAGCAGGCACTAGCCAACCTCGCAGCAGTCACAGAAGTAACGAACAAAGACAATATAATTGTCATTCAACTATTTCATTCAATAATAGATCATGACAGGAATGAGGTAACTTTCAACAACCTAACCTGGGACTGGAGAAACAAAATTCTTATTTTTTGCAGAATGGCACCGTACATGAAGACAGGAAAGCAGCTCAAGCACTTGGCTGCAAAGCTACACAATACTGCCTTATTCGCAACTCACTTTATCGCAAGATGTTCGGAGGACCCCTAGCTAAATACCTCGGACCTAACCAAACGGAATTTGTGATGAAAGAAGTCCACGAAGGACACTGTGGAAACCACTCAGGGGCGAGATATTTAGTGAAAACACTAATCAGAGCTGGATACTAGTGGCCTAAGATGGAAGAAGAAGCCGAGAACTTCGTATCCAAATGTGACAAATGCCAAAGATTTGCCAATAACATGCACGGGCCATCGGAATTATTGCATCCAATAATATCCCCATGGCCTTTCATGAAATGGGGTATGGACATAGTGGGACCTCTTCCCACAGCTAAAGGACAGATACGGTTTTTACTCGTGCTAACCGACTATTTTACAAAATGGGTAGAGGCTGAAGCGTTCAAAAAAGTGCGAGAAAAGGAAGTTAAAAGCTTCCTATGGAGAAACATAATATACAACTTTGGAATACCAAAGGAAATCGTGTGTGATAATGGCCCACAATTCATAGGCTCGCAAATCACAGAATTCTTCGAAAGTTGGCAAATCAAGGGGATCACTTCAACGCCGTACCACCCCGTGGCTAATGGTCAAGCTGAGTCAACGAATAAGGTCATCATCAACAATTTAAAGAAGCAGTTGGCTAAAACCAAAGGAAACTGGCCTGATGAGTTACTAGCGGTACTATGGGCATACAGAACAACTTCAAAAATATCCACGGGAGAAACCCCGTTCGCACTTGTTTATGGATCAGAAGCCTTAATACCTGTGGAGATTGGCGAACCAAGTATAAGATTCTCAACAGCCACGGAGGGAGAAAACGATGACGAATTGAGGACCAACCTGGACCTGCTCGAAACACGGAGAGAAGCAGCATTGATACAGATGACAGCTCAAAAAAAAATCATAGAGCGTTATTACAACCGTAAAGCTCATCTCAGGTACTTCAAAATTGGGGACTTCTTCCTAAAAAAAGTCTTTCAATCAACGAAAGAAGAAGGTGCAGGAAAACTAAATCCAAACTGGGAAGGATCTTACAAAATTTGAGGCATAGCTGGGAAAGGCGCCTATGAGTTGGAAGCTATGAATGACATAGTTCTACCAACAAGCTGGAACGCCATCCACCTAAAGAAGTATTACTTCTAAAGGAAAAGAATACCCCCGTAAGGTATAACACGTTCGATTTTATTTTGAACATTTAAAAATTTTACTAACTTTTTTAGATGATAGGCATAAAGCTAACCCATCACCAGATGACGATATTAGACCTGCAAAGACGCGAGGAAATAACACAATTCCCGGTCTAGGGTTACACTTTCTGATGGACGTTTTAAAAGGGTTAAGCAATTATCATCTAAAAAACTATATACCTTCGAGTCCAGAATGTTTTTCCTTCTAAGGAAAAGGACCACAAGGAAGGAATAATCAAGTGCTCGAGATTTCATTCTTCAAAGCTCAAACACTTGGGGGACTATATAGTATGGAAGGCTAAGACGAAGCAAAGAAGACTATCATAAAGCCAAAAGCTCGAGCCTGATGACCCATCTATCCAACGAGACAAGTGACACGAGCAGAATCGAAAGAAATCAAAAGATCCATCCAAATACAAAGCCTAATGCAAAAAGCAAAAACCTTCGAACATATTTAGGTTGAAAGGAAAAATATTAGTCACGAGAAAGAAATGTACATCTTTATACTTATTCAAAGCTGTTGTAACAAAAACAGTTAGGGGTAAAAGATCATCATCAATGTACTCATTCAAAAAAATGTTCTCAAATAAAACAGTTATGGATGAAAGATCTAAATCCTTGTATTTGTTCAAGAAACTGTTATCAAATAAAAACAGTTACGAATAAGAAAACATTTCCCTCGTACTTATTAGAAAACTGTTTCCAAAACAGTTGCGGGTAAAAACCCCAATCTTTATAAAAACTGTTACTAGTAAAAAATAGTTGTTTCCTTGTATTAATATCGAAAAACTGTTACCTATGAAAAACAGTTACGAAATACAAGAGTATATCAAATCTGTTAAACAAAAACAGTTGCAAGCATGAGTTTTAGACGATAACCAAACACATGTAAAATGTTATGGAAGTTTAAACAAAAAACTTTCCTTGGAAACATTCTTAAACATGTGTAAAATTCCTATCACTCTATTGCATTATCATGAAGTTGAGACGTCTTCTTCATGTCAATTATAAAGGGCCCTCTTCCATAAACTATGCCTATTACAAAAAGGCACACATTTGATATGACACCGTGCCTATTACAAAAAAGGTACGAGTAGTCTAAAGCATTCCCCATGCAAAACTCGAAGGTAAAACTAAAACCTCGAAAAATGAAGCATGCAAAAGACTTAAAGAGTAAAAAAGAAACTCAACAAAAGTCAAACTAACATTTATATATTAAAACGGCTAAAACTAAGTATTAACTTATACTTAGCCGTATAAAATTTTTATATACATTGTGGTGCCCCTAAGTTGTCATTTGGGGACTTAAGGAAATCCAAATTTACCCCCGATGGGACTGGGGGTAACCACCAATTGATACAAAGAAAAAAAAATAGGGATGAACCAACTAAATTTCTTCAAGAGAGGGGTTGACTTCACTGGCAGAAGGAATCGGAGCAACTGGGGATGAAGAGGCATGAGCGACTGGAATCTCACCATCAGGTGAAGAGAGGTTGTGACCTTGTTGAGCCTTCTCCATGGCTTCCTTAGTTTTAGCTATTTCAGCACTAAGGTCAAAACCCTCTTGACTCATTTCCATCAATGTGTCAAGGCGAGAATTCATGTACGCCCAGCTCACATCGACAACAGCCACCTCTTCCAGTTTTTCATATTCCTTCGCCCATACTTGAAGCTCAGCTCTCAATCCGTCCTTCTCCATTTCCGCAGCTTCATGGGCGGCCCTTAATGGCACAATCGACTCCTCTAAAGTTTGAGCTTTGTCAAAGCCTTACGAAGATCTTCTTGAGTACGAGTGAGTGATTGTACGAGCTCGCCTGAGTATTCCTCCTTCTTCCCCAACAAGTTTTTCAAGTCTCTAATCTCCTATAAGGCACGGGATAGCTGCTCCGCGAACGAAACTCCAGAACACTCTTATCTTTATCAGCCTGACTGCAAGAAGCCTTCTCTACTACCAGTTCTGCTGCCATGAGTCTCATCTTCCGCTTCAAGGTACTCCTTTCCTCTTCTAAATCATCCATGTCAATCCTTAGGCTATCATACCGTGCTTTCAAATTATCAACATCGTCCTGCAACTCTTTTGTCTCTTGGTCCGTGTTTGAAATCCTCTTCATAAGCTCCATGCCTATAAGGTTAATCTACAAGAAATAAACCAGTCAGATATGGTAAATTTCATATATGAAAGTGAAAGAGGATAACTTGCATCATACCTTCAAAGAAGTATGCACGACCTCGTTGGCCCATGTAAGAGCACCGTGGCTGGCTAGATTTGCTTTCTCAGAGGGACCTATCAAAGGCTTACGCCACACTTTGGGCTCACCCCTTTTCTTGAAAAGATTCCCCTCAGCTGGAACCTCTATTACCACCTGCCGCATCTCTCTGCTGGAAGACCCTACTTCCCTAACGGAAGTCATGGAAGCAGGCAGAGATGGAAAAACAACAGGCATGGAAGGTTGAGGAGCTGGAGAAGCCACAGGCACGGAGGGTTGAAGAGTAGAGGAAGTTACAGGCAAAGCAACAGAAATACCCAAAGGAACGGATGAGACAACTTCTCTCAAAGAAGCATGAAAGACCGCAGCCAAAGGGACATCGTCAGGAGCAAGATCAACACCCTCATGAATAGGGGAATGTGAAACATCATTAGGGACAGGGGGCTCAATTACGTACATGGAAGGCAAGGCTAAGGGTGTAATCTCATCATCTGAGACTACCCGCCTTCTCTGTGGCCTGTGCACTAAAGCACCTTCTTCTTCTTCTTCTTCTTCTTCTTCTTCTTCTTCTTCTTCTATGAAACGAGACTCACTAATCTTCCTCTTTGAGGAAGATGAACCAACATTGATTTCTTGGGCATGATCCAAAGACATCTTCGGGATAGATGAAGCAGACACCCCACGAGCAGAGAACCCTATTAAAAGGGAAAAAGTTAAACGACAAAGAAAGAAGAGACTCGAGTAAGGAAAGAATCAAGAACAAGAGCTTCACTTACCGTAGGTCTTTACATGCCAACCATACCTCCCAGCGAGGTATTTCCAAGATCTTTCTTCTAAAGGAGCAACAGACAAAAATTTTTCTACCCAATCACGAATACCGGAGACATTCTCAACAGTATTCATGATTGCTGAGAAAAGAAGAAACATACACGGTGTTAATAAAACATCTCAAGTCAAAATGAGAAAAAGTAAATAAATGTGAACTAAAGCATACTCACGTGCGCGATTCAACTTCTCAGGGAAGGGAAGATTTTCTTCACCCACCAAACCCACAGTGGGTACAACAACATACCGGAGGTACCAACCCCTATCCTTATCATCTCCAGGGGTTACTAGAACTCTTTTTCTTCTAGTAGTCAGAGTAAAAACCCCTTCACGGAATAAGGTAGGAGAGTAGAGATGAATAAGATGGTTGGAAGTTAAAGGAACCGAGGCTAAAGAATCCAAACTCCTAAGACATGCGACAACTCGCCACACAAGCGGACCAACTTGTCCTAAGCAGATATTGAAAAAACGACAAAACTCAATTATAACTGGGTCAATGGGGGGTCTAAACCCTAGAGTGAAAGGATACGTATAAACAAAAGAATATCCCGTATTATAAGACGTTATTCTTTGATTACTATTCGGAATATAGACAGGAAAGTCAGACCTCCAAAAGCACTCCCTACGAACAAGGGAAATCTGACCCTCAGTTATAAGGGTTGAATATCTTTTGACACTTTCAAGAGAAGAAGATTGATCTACAAGAACGTGACTATCCCTAGAAAAACAAACTCAACAGGGATAATTTCATCGTCTCTAGGTTCACGAAGGCGTTCGTCTCTACCTCTAGATAGAGACCGAGAAACCCTAAACCTTGGAGAAACTAGAGGCTAGTTGAAGAAGAAGGGACTATTTGAGGAGAAGAGGAGCCCCTCGAAGGAGTGGATCCTAGACTTCTAAGTCTACCACCCCTCCGACTCCTAGTCAGAGCAGAAGATGACGTTAAACTTTCAATATCAATTACTCCTTGAGGTTGGCTTGAAGAATACATGGTTGCAAAGGCAAGAAGAAAGTTCTTTACAAAAGACAAAGTTAGAAAAGTGTTTCGTGGAAGCAAAGAAAAGAAGAAAGGTATTTATACTAGAAGACAACCGTCAAACATAGGAAAAAAGAAAAATAATGATGAAAAGTCATAATTAAAGATGTCACTTCAGGACTGGCACAATCGCAAAAAGCCCTAAAAGGTGCCGAGTAAATGCAGAACCAATTCGAAAAGGACACGTGGTACGAGCATTAAATGGAAGTGACAAACAACGCCTATGGTGCAGAGAAGGATACAATGATTCGAGGAAAAGCGGAGGCAAAATATTCCCGCCATAAATGAATATACACGTACCAAATATTAATCGTTAAATATATGGTAAGTGGGGGGGCTATCTGTATTGGTAAAAAAGAGTTTCACATTTATCCTATAAAAAAGACTTCTGCATTTTCCTCTCTAGGTATTTGTATTACCTTCCATGTTTTGAATTGTCTCACGAGCTCTCGTGCCTTTTCCAGATATTGTTGCATCCGAGTCTCTCAAGCGATGTAAGTCCCCTACATTTGATTTACTACCAGTTGGGAGTCGCTTTTGATTATGATTTGCTCGAATTGAAAGTTCTCGTGCGAGTTCTAGTCCTGCAATGAAAGCTTCGTACTCTGCTACATTGTTAGTTATAGGATAACATTTGATAGCCTGTTGTGTCTTTTCACTCGTGGGTGATATTAAGACTATTCCTAAGCCGACACCTTTTATATTGGAAGAACCATCGGTAAATAGGGTCCATAGACCCGGATTGGCACCGTTAAAGAGTTGTAACTCTTTTTTCAGTTCAGGGACAATGCTATTACTAAAGTCAGCGACAAAATCAGCTAAGATCTCAGACTTGATTGCAGTCCTAGGCTGATATATTACTTCATGCTCACTTAATTCTATGGCCCACTTGGTTAATCTTCCTGATAGTTCTTGTTTATGCAGTATGGTTTCTTAATGGATACGAGGTCACAACTGTGATTGGATGACATTGAAAGTATGGCCTTAATTTTCTAGAGGCCATGATTAGAGCTAAGGCTAACTTTTCTAGATGTGGATATCTAGTTTCAGCATCTAGTAATTTCTTGCTTACATAATAAATAGGAGATTGTTTACCTTTATTCTCCCTTACCAATACTGCACTTACATCAATTTCTGAGACGGCAAGGTAGATGTACAGCCTCTCCCCCTCCTTTGCCTTTTACAGCAACAGAGGTTATGATAGATAAGCCTTTAAGTCTTTGAGAGCCTGTTGACATTCTTCAGTCCATTCGAACCAATTTTGCTTTTTTAGAACTGCAAAGAATTTAAAACTTTTTTCGGAAGATTTGGAAATAAATCTTTCTAAGGCTGCAATTCTTCCCGTTAGTCTTTGAACTTCTTTTTTGTTTAGAAGTACATCAGGTATTTCTTCTATAGCTTTCATTTGACCAGGATTTAACTCTATGCCCCTGTTTGATACAAGGAAACCCAAGAGTTTACCTGATTCTACGCCAAAAGCGCATTTTTCTAGATTCAACTTCAAATTATACCTGCGTAAGATGTCAAAGGTAATAGAGAGGTGCTGGAAATAGTCTTCCGCCCATGTTGATTTTACCAGCATGTCATTGAAGTAAACTTCTATCGTTTTTCCCAGATGTTCCTGGAACATCTTAGTCACTAGCCTTTGGTAGATGGCTCCAGTGGTTTTTAAGCCAAAAGGCATGACTTTATAACAATAATTCCCCCTGTTTGTAATAAATGAGGTTTTTTCCTCGTTTGAGGGATCCATTTTAATCTGATTATAACCAGAATACGCATCTAGAAAGCCTAGCAATTCATGACCTGTGGTGGCATCAATCATTTGATCTAAATGTGGTAACGAGAATGAATCTTTGGGGCATGCTTTATTTAAGTCAGTATAATCTACACATACTCTCTATTTGCCATTCTTTTTAGGTACTACCACAATGTTAGCTAGCCGGTTAGGGTACATTACCTCTCGTATCGAACCAATTTTCAAGAGTTTCTGTACCTCTTCGTCAATCACGTGGTTCTTGAATGATCCTTGCTTTCTTTTCTTCTGCTTAACAGGTATGAAGGATGGATCTTCATTTAGTTTATGAGTCATCATTTCTAGTGGGATACCTGCCATATCTGAGTGGGACCATGCAAAGCAATCTGCGTTAGCCTTTAAATAATCAATTAACTTACCTCTTCGACCAGGGCTCATCCTCGTGCCTATATTCACTTTCTGTTCAGGTTTTTGTTCAAACAAGACAACTTCGAGCTCTTCCATAGTTGTTTTGATGTGATTGTCTTCCTCCGATTCATGAATGATGTCCGGTCTGGAATCTACCTCCGTGCGGTCCAATGCATCTTCCGTGGTCACTTGATTCACCTTCTCGTGAGTATCTTCTTTCGTACCTGTTTCAGCAATAATACCTTCCGTACCTATTTGGGTAGTAATTTCGTCCATTCCTGTTTGGGCGGTGTTACCTGCTCGGGAGATTCCCTTATCTTTTGATTCTTCCACCTCTACTTTTTTGTTGTAGTGTACCACGAAATTAATATTTCTCGCGGTTTGTTGATCGTATCTAATTTGCTGAATCCCCCATTCGGAGGGGAATTTAATTACCTGATGCAAGGTGGATGGTATTGCTTTCATGTCATGGATCCATGGCCTTCCCACGATTACGTTACAAGCCATGTCAGTATCGATGACTTGGAACCTGGTATTTTTGATTACTCTCTCAGCATAAGTGCTAAGTTTGATCTCTTCTTTGGTTATCACTGTAGAGTTGTCAAACCCTGATATGGATCGTGCCTTTGGGATTACTTTATTCCCCAATAGCATTTCTTTCATGACTCTTAGCAAAATGATATTGACTGAACTACCTGGATTAATCAACACTCTTTTTACGTTAGTGTCATGAATAAGTACGGATATTACCAGAGCATCGTTGTGAGGAAGCATTAATCCGCCGATATCTGCATCATCAAAGGTTATATCGTTTGCTTCCAGATTTTCACGAACCCGCTTTTCGTGTGTAATTGTGAACTTCGTGGCCGCTTTGCATACCACTCCGTTTACTTCTTCACCTCCGTGTATCACATTGACGGTTCGTTTTAGAGATGGAGGTTTTGGGGGATCCTGCCTGTTCTTCATGTATGCATGTTTACCTTTTTCACTAAAGAATTCTGTTAAATAGCCCTGTTTCAATAATTGTTCTACCTCACCTTGCAAAAAACTGCAATCTGCAGTTCTGTATCCATGATCATTATGGAATTCACACCAGAAATATGGGCTCCTCTTATTCGGTTTTGGCCTCATTTCTTTGGGCCATCAAACCTTATCACCCATATTTCTTAATACTGAAATTAGTTCGGAGGTACTTACATTGAAGGTGTGATCCCCAATTCGTGCATTACCTCTAGGTCGTTCATCTCGATCTTTTCTGGATCTAGATGAGGACGAGCCCACATCTCTGCTTGGTGGTCTATAATCTGACCTGGTGTTTTCGAACCTGGGTCGAGTTTCATGTCCCGATGGTCCCAAGTAAGGATCGTACCTGTTTTTACCTGATATCCTATCTGATTCTGAACATTTGGATCTGGTATGGTCTTCATCTTTTGAACGGACAATGGTATCTTCTTCTATTCGAAGTTTAGTACTGTACATGTTATAAACGTTGTTCCACGCTGTAGCTGGGAATTCTCTCAAACTTTCTTTGAGTATCCTCGTGGCTTATGAGCTTTTGTCATTTAGATTACTTGCAAATGCCATGGATGCCCAATCACCAGGCACCCTTGGTAGTAGCATTCTTTCTCGTTGAAACCTGTCTACAAATTCACGAAGTAGTTCCTTGTCTCCTTGTTTCATTTTAAAGATGTCCTCCATCATTTTCTCGACTTTTTGCGCACCGGAGTGTGCCTTTATGAAAGAATCTGCAAGCTCAGCAAAAGAATCAATAGAGTTTTCAGGGAGAAGAGAATACCAGGTTAGCATTCCTTTGGTAAGTGTTTCTCCAAACTTTTTAACTAGGACCGACTCAATTTCTTATTTTGTTAAGTCTTTGCCCTTCATTCCGGTGGTAAAAGCAGTCACATGGTCGCGTGGGTCAGTTGTCCCGTCATACTTAGGAACATCAGGAATTTTAAACTTCTTGGGAATAGGTACGGGTGCTGCGCTTGGTTTCCAAGGTTGTTGAGAATATCTATCAACGTCAATGCCTTTGATAACAGGTGGTACTCCAGGAATTTGTTCGATCCGATCCTTTTGCTCCTTTACATGTTTCTGCAAAGTTAGTAATAAAGTCTGTAATTCAGAGTTATTAGACATACCTGGTCTCGCTTCGAGAGATTCATTAGGAGTATCTCCCCTTCCTGAGTTTGCCAACCCAGTCTAAGTATTTCCCACGGTGATGGTATTATTGGGGGGTGGTGTCAATGGTGCAGGTGACGCTGCTGGTAATCCCCTCGCAAATTCTTGCAAAGCCTGGCTCATATACTCTGCAATCATTTGCTTTACCCGATCTTGTTCTATCGTTTGATCATTATTATCGTTGTTGTTATTGGATCTTTCTGGGGATTGTTCCCTTGAACCACGTGGGGTTCCTGAAGGTGATGGAACTGGGGTTCCCTTCCTCTGCTGGTTGTTGTCGTTGGAGTTCGACATAGTTCAGAGAATATCGCTTGAAAAGCAAACAAAGATTATCAGATTCCTGGTAGCGGAACCAATTTGTTTAACCAAAGAATTAGACCTTTGACCAAAGCTATTTTTAGGATGAACACGGGTTTCTGATAACCAAGGCAAGACTGATTATTGTAAGTAATTAAATAAAGAAAAATCTATGAGATGCACGAAAAGTAAAGTGTATTGCAATAGTAGTTTATATGATCTTTTACAGGTTATATTTTACTCCATTATATAGGGAATTTTCTAATATAACGTCTTCCATTTTTAGTGATTGAGCATTAATGACTAATTATGCCATTAATGTAACGTTACAATGAGTAACCGTAACTGTTGCGTGAATATTGTGTAACGTGTGGATCACTAATTGAAGATCTCTGAATCTGCCCTTTGTTCTGCCCAGATACATTTTGACCGTGTCTCTTCATCTTCTCAATCAGGTTGAGACTTCCGTAGCTAATTAACCCGTGGGTGTAATTTGCCGTGCCTCTTTTCCTCATACCTCTTCATAGAGTCCCGTCCAGTTGTCGTGTCTTCATTGCTCCATGTAGACTACTAAGTCATCAAGATTTATTACATGTTTGAAGCTATTTTTTACCAATACACCGGGGGCTCAACTTGCCCCTCTTTCCAAACCTCATAACACCCTTCATGGGTGATACCTTCAGCAAGACCTTCTCCCCAACCATAAAAGACACATCACGGACCTTCCTGTCCGCATAGCTCTTCTTCCTAGACTACGCCGTGCGAAGCCGCTCTTGGATCAATTTCACCTTATCTAATGCATCCTGGACCAAGTCTATACCCAAGAGCCTAGCCTCACCTGGCTCAAACCATCCTACTGGAGATCTACACCTCCTCCTATATAAAGCCTCGTACGGAGCCATTTGAATACTCGACTAATAACTATTGTTATATGCAAACTCCGCGAGCGGCAGAAACTGGTCCCATGAATCCCCAAAGTCAATGAAACAAGCGCCCAACATGTCCTCCAATATTTGAATAGTGTGCTCGGACTGTCCGTCCATCTGAGGGTGAAAAGTTGTGATCAAATCAACCTGATTACCCGACTCTCACCGCTTGACCCTCCAAAATTGCGACGTAAACTGGGTACCTCTATCTGAAATGATGGAAACTGGGATACCATGCAGGTGAACAACCTCTCGGATATAAATCTCAGCCAACCACTCTGAAGTGTAAGTAGTACCAACTGGAATGAAGTGCACAGACTTAGTTAGCCGATCAACAATAACCCAAATAGCATCGAACTTCCTTGAAGTCCATAGAAGGTCAACTACGAAGTCCATGGTGATCCTCTCTGTGATGACCCAAGGGGTCATTATATGAATTTAGACTCCATTCTAGGCTTAATAGCCCTAAAAAGATTAATTTTAAATACCTCAATTTGCGTGCGCAGTCCGGGCGTAAAACCAGAAAGCTTTTATGTGAAGATATGAGAAATAGTAATCTCTAGAGTTAAAATTTGATAAAAGTTGACTCTGGTCAACATTTTGAGCAAACGGACCCGTATCCGTGTTTCGATGATCCCGAAAGGTCCGCAGTAAAATATGGGATTTGGGCGTATGCCCGAAATTGAATTCCGAGGTCCCAAGCCTTAGAAATCAATTTTTGAAAGAAATTATTTTGCTGAATTATCAATGAAATAAAGAAATGAATTAATTTTTGAAACCGTTGGTATCGGGCCCGTATTTTGGTTCTGGAGCTCGATACAGGTTTGTTATGATATTTAAGCCTTGTCTGCAAAATTTGGTGAGAATCAAAATTTATTTGACATGATTCGGACGCCCGAGGTTGATAAATAGTGAACTTTAAGTGTTGTTCAGAAAAATAATGAGTTTTGAGGTTTAATTCATATTTTTACATGTTATTTTCATGATTTGATTGCACGAGAAAGTCCGTATAATGCATTTAGACTTGCGTGCATGTTTGGTTTAGATCCCCAAGGGCTGGGGTGAGTTTCAAATAGGTTTGGGTTGTGTTGCGCTCGTTCTTTGTTATGCTTCGACATCGTTTCTTCAAGCATAAATGATATTTTATTAAACAAATGAGCTCTAATTTCTATTTTGAATGAAGTATTAGATCCGTATCATAATTACAAACTTGTAGCAAAAAGAATCATCGAATTTGGACATCGTATGAGGATTTTATGGTCATTTTACTAAGGTTGCCAATTTTCAGGTTAATTACGAGATTGCCACTGACGGCGTATTAAAAATCTGCACTATTTGCAAATATTAAAACCTACATATCTCTTTCATTATAAGGTCAAATTGAGTGATTCAAAAGCCTAACTTGTGTAGAATTTCACAAGGAATCCATTGGAAGCATAAAAATCGAGTTTTAGGATCGTTTGGCATGATACCGAGGCAGAATAGCTGACATAAAAATATATATAAAACGGGCAGACTTCTTCTTCTTCAAAATTTTCGAACCCCACAGCCCTAGAAACGAATTTCTTCATCAAATATCATCCCCAAGTCATAGGTAATCAATTATAAACTTTACTATTTCAATTACTCATTGTTTTTCATCATTTTTAAATCAAAAACTAAGAATTTTCATGGTAAAAATTTAGGGTTTGGGTAGAATTAGGAATTTTTTTAAAAATCGAATCTTTACCTCGAATTGAGGTTGTATTTCAAAACTAATTATATATTTATATTCGTGGGTGAATGGGTAAACGTAATTTGGTCCGAACCCCGAGTTTAGACCAAGCGGGCCCGGGGTCGGGTTTTCACTTTTTTTGAGAAAACTTAGGAAAAATTGTAATTTTCAATAAAGCTGGTTCCTTTAGCCTTAATTAATGATATTGAGTTAATTATGATTATATTCGATCAAGTTAGAGCAAGATTCTAAAGGAAAATCCATAATTGAGCAGTGAGTGACCTACGAAATTGAGGTAAGTGTTTGGTCTAACTTTGACTTGGGAGAATAAGAAACACCACTTGTTTGCTATGTGAAATCCATGTGTGTGGTATATAGGTGAGGTGACGAGCATCTATGAACCACCAAATTGCATGTTAAGCATGATCCCTTTCCCGTTTCTAACTTAATTGATTCTTGTCTTAATTGTTCTATGTTCATTATTGTTTCTATGACTACTTGGCCTTGTTATTTTGTTGTTAAACATTGTGGTGGTTATTTTAGAAAGAGTATTGGTTGTTTAGCTGGTTCCCTTGTGGTACAAAACGGTTGAGCGGTTTGACATTATTTTCCTGTTGGTTTCATTGATTTATTTTCGATTGTTGTTGTAAGTGTGTTAAAAGTGTTTGCTGTTCTCTTGATTCTATAATGGTATATAAAGTCTGAGTTGGGTTGACAATGTTACGGTGGTTACATATATTCTGGCTGGTTTTATTATGGAATGATATTGGTTAAAGCTTACGAGCTATATTGTTTTCTGTTTGCAATTGTTGAAGCAAAAATATTGTGAAAGGCTTGGCCTGAATTGTGAAATTTATGAATAAATTGATATGAGATGTCTGGTGGAAGCGGGTTGCACCCCGCAACAAGGAGTGATAAGGGTGGACATGTGGGATCCGGTTGCACGCCACAACAAGAGTAATAAGGGTGATATATTTAGGGAGGATCAATAAGGGTGGACAGGTGGGAGCGGGTTGCACGCTGCAACAAGGAGCAATAAGGGAGGAAATTTATATTTTTACTGATTTTCAAAGAAAAACAAAGATTTGAAAACTTACTATTTTATTTTCACTACTTTTTGTATTTTTGGCACTATTTTTATTTAAGGTTAAACTTTGAAAACTTGAAAATTATTTGAGAGTTGGTTATAGCTGAGGTCTGGAAAAGGCGGCTGAGTTATTTTATTTATGTTGCAGTACTTAATCAATTGTTTAGAATTCCGTCTTGCTTTATATTTATTGTCTCAGTTATATTTTTCTTGTTCGTGTAGAATTGTTTTATTTCGTTATTGTATATATTATGGTCACATGTTAAATGTTGTTAAAGCCCCGCCGTAGCCTCGTCACTACTTCGTCGAGGTTAGGCTTGACACTTACTCAGTACATGGGGTCGGTTGTACTGATACTACGCTCTGCACTCTTTTGTGCAGATCCAGGTACTAGCCAACAGTAGGGATATTTAGAGCAGCTATTTATTGTTCGGAGACACGAGGTATATCTGCCGTTGTTCACAGATCCCGAGAGTCTTCTCTTAGTTCGTAGAGACTGTTTTTATATTTTCCAAAATAATTATATTATTTCTTTCAGCTCATTATTTGTAGTACTCTTTAGTAGTTCGTGAATTGTGACACCAGACCCTGGGGTTGTTCTAGGTTTATTTATATAATTAGTTCGTGGCTCGGTTTAATTGATTGTTTATTATTTTATATTTGGAATTATTTATTGAAAGCCATTAGATCAAGTTTAATTTAAAATTGTTTTATCCTGCTTAAATGATTAATTAACGGAAATAGTTGAGTGAACTCTAATATTAGCTTGCCTAGCAAGTGTAGTGTTAGGCTCCATCACGATCCCTAAAGTTGGGAATTTGGGTCGTGACACTCTCCCACTTCCACTTCGGGATCTTTAATCTCTGAAGCAAGCCACCCGGTCTATGATGTTCATACTTAAACTGATGACAGTTGAGACACCGAGCCACAAACCCAACTATATCCTTCTTCATCCGCCTCCACCAATAGTGCTGTCTCAAATTCGGGTACATCTTCGCAGCACCCGGATGGATGGAATACCGCGAGCTGTGGGCCTCCTCAAGAATCAAATCCCGAAGGCCATCTACATTAGGCACACATATCCGACCCTGCATCCTCAACACGCCATCATCACCAATAGTCACATCCCTAGCATCACCTCGCCGAACCCTGTCTTGAAGAATGAGCAGGTGGGGGTCATCATACTGACGCTCCCTAATACGGTCATAAAGAGAAGATCTGGAGACCACGCAAGCCAATACTCGTCTCGGCTCCGAAATATCTGCTAAGGCCTGAACATCCAATGCGAAAGGGTCTTTCTGCTGCCGGAAGATATGCTAAACTCCCCAAACTCTCCACCCAGCGACTCAAAGTATCGGCCACCATATTGGCCTTCCCCGGATGGTAAAAAATAATGATAAATAATGATATCATCGTCCTTAAGAAGCTCCAACCATCTACGCTGATGTTGCAGACTCCGGTGGTCAGTATAGATCTCACAATGAACCCCATACAAATAATGACGCCAAATCTTCAAGGCATGAACAATGGCTGCTAACTCAAGATCATGGACATGATAGTTCTTCTCATAGTTCTTTAACTGGCGCGAGGCATAGGCAATTACCATACCCTCCTGCATCAGAACACATCCAATACATATCCTCGAAGCATCACAATACAAAGTGTTAGAACCTGAAGCTAATGGCAGAACTAACACTGGAGCTGTGGTCAAGGCATTATTGAGCTTCTGAAAGCTCTCCTCACACTCATCCGACCACCTGAATGGAGCACCCTTTTGGGTTAAGTTGGTCAAGAGCGATGCAATAGATGAAAATCCATCCATAAAGCGACGATAATAACCCGACAAACTAAGAAAGCTCCTAATCTCCGTGGCTGAGGACAGTCTACGCCAACTCTGCACTGTCTCTATCTTCTTTGGATCTACCTGAATACCTTCACTGGACACCACATGCCCCAAGAATGTTATTGAACCGAGCCAAAAATCATACTTGGAGAACTTTGCATAAAGCTTCTCTTCCTTCAATCTCTGTAATACAACCCTCAAATGCTGAGCATGATCCTCCTGGTTGCGAGAGTACACTAGGATGTCATCAATGAATACAATAACGAACGAGTCCAAATAGGGTTGGAATACAGTGTTCATTAAATTCATGAACGGTGTTGGGGCCTTGGTCATCCCAAAAGACATCACCAAGAACTCATAATGGCCATAAAGGGCCCTGAAAGCTTTCTTAAGAATATCTGAATCCCGAACCTTCAGCTGGTGATACTCGGACCTCAAATCAATTTTGGAGAACACCCTCGCTCTCTGAAGCTGGTCAAATAAATCATCAATACGAGGCAAAGGATACTTGTTCTTGACTGTGACCTTTTTCAACTGCCTGTAATCAACGAACATCCTCATGGAACCATCCTTCTTTTTCACAAATAGAACCGGTGCACGCCAAGGTGACGCACTAGGCCAAACAAACCCCTTATCAAGGAGTTCCTGAAGCTGTTCTTTCAACTCCTTCAACTCTTTCGGTGCCATACAATATGGTGGAATAGAAAAGGCTGAGTGCCCGGCACCAAATCAATAGCAAAGTCAATATCTCTGTCAGGCGGCATGCCCGACAGGTCTGCAGGAAACACATAAGGAAAATCACGTAGCACCGGAACATAATCAATGGTGGGAGTCTCTGCACTAATATCCCTCACAAAATCCAAATAGATAGACAACCCTTCTCAACCATACGCCGAGCCTTCAAATATGAAATCACCCTACTAGGTACATAGTCTACAGAACCGCTCCACTCAACCCTTGGGAATCCAGGCATCACCAACGTCACGCTCTTAGCGTGGAAATCTAGAACCACATGGCATGGAGATAACCAATCCATACCTAATATCACATCGAAGCCAACCATACTGAGCAGCAAAAGGTCCATTAGGGTCTCCAGACCCCCAATAATCACCACACAAGACCGAAATATGTGGTCCACAACAACAGTATCGCCCATAGGAGTAGATACATGAACAAATGAAACTAAAGACTTATGGAGAATATCTAGAAAATGAGAAAAGTATGAGGAAACATATGAATAAGTGGAAACAGGGACAAATAATACAGAGGCATCTCTGTGACAAACCGAGACAATACCTTTAATCACATCATCTAAAACAATAGCATCTGGTCTGGCAGGGAGGACATAGAAACGGGCATGGCCACCCCCTGATCATCCTCCCCCTCTAAGGAGACCCCTAACTGACAGAGCTCCACCCCTAACTGACTGGGCGGGTGGTGGAGGAACTGATGCTGATGGCATAGGCTGGCTCCTCTGCGGAGCGGGATCTCCCACTAGACGGGGACACTCTCTCCTCAAGTGACCAAACTCCCCACACTCATAGCAACACCCCGGTGCTGGTGCTGGGGACGGAGCCCCGAGCACCGGGATAACTAGCATAAGGACCCGACATAGACGAAACTTGACTCAATGGAGCACGAGAATAACTCTACGCTGGAAGGGCACTAAAATATGAACGACCCTGCTGATAACTGTGAGAACCATGTCCAAATGATGTACCACGGTGAACTGGGCAAGCTGTTTGAGCATGCCTGAATGGACGACCTCTACTGTGCTGGAACTGACCCCCCCGAAGGAGTACCACTAAATCTACCCTGTCCACAAGGCCTCTTGGACTCCCTCTCAACCCTCTCATGACCATGAACCATCTCAATCTGCCGAGAAATGTCGACAACCTCATCAGAAGTAGCACCAGCACTCTCTCTAGTCATAAGCAATCGAAGCTGAAAAGTGAGGCCGTTTATAAACCTCCTGATCCTCTCACTGTCTGTAGGAACCAACCAAATATCATGATGAGCCAACTCTGCGAATTGCATCTCATACTTCGTCACAGACATATCACCCTGATGAAGCTGCTCAAACTACCTGCTCAGCTCCTCTCTGCGAGACTGAGGCACAAACTTCTCCAGAAAGACAAGGGAGAACTGCTGCCAAGTAAGGGGCGCTGCGCCGACCAATCTACGCCTCTCGTAAGACTTCTGCCAACTGAATGCATCCCCAGAGAACTGGAAATTAGTGAATGAAACCCACTGGTCTCCAGAATGCCTCCTGTACGGAGTATCCTCTGACACTTATCCAAGAAACCCTGTGCATCCTCACCCTCTGCACTACTGAAATATGGAGGTTGTAGTCTCCCAAACCTCTCCAATCCAGGCTGCTCATCCTCAGGCATAGCAGGAACCACATAATCATGAGAAGCTGCAATCGGCTGGGCTGGTGGTGCCTCCGGTGTCTGAAGGCCCTGAACAACCTACTCAGGTGTGTGGGCGGCGGGAGTCTGAGTGCCTCCCCCGGCCTGAGAAGTGGATGCGGATGTAGAAATAGAGACTCCTGAACAAGGCCAATACACACTGATATAATCTTAGCTAGGTCCTCCTGAAGGCCAGAAATCACAATAGGCACAGGTGGTGCCTGAGCTGGTCCCGCTGGAACATCTACCACGGGGACCTGGTCCTGATCTGGAGCAACTGGGGGATCTGCAGGTACTGCCCCGGCTGCTGCGCGAGCTGCAAATCTACCCCTACCACAACCTCGGCCTCTCGCGGGCCTGGCTGGTGGTACTGGTGGCTGGTAACCCTGTTCGGTAGTGCGAGTCCTCACCATCTGTGAGAGAATGAAATAATAGAAGTTTAGTTACCAGAATTAATAGATTCTCACGACAAGAATTCAAGAATTTGATAATTTCCTAAGGGTTCTGCAGCCTCTCAAAGATAAGTACGGACGTCTCCGCACCGATCAACAAGACTCTACTAAACCTGCTCATGACCCGTGAAACCTATGTAATGTAGGCTCTGATACCAACTTGTCACGACCCAAAACTAACCTTGTCGTGATTGTATTGGTAAAAAAGAGCTTCACACGTGTAATAAATCTTGATGACTCAGTAGTCTACGTGGAGAAATGAAGACACGACAGCTGGACGGGACTCTAAGAAGAGGTGTGAGGCAAAGAGGCACGGCAAATCACATCTATGGGTTAATTATCTACGGAAGTGTCAACCTGATTGAGAAGATGAAAAGACACGGTCAAAAGTATATTTGTGCAGAATAAAGGGCAGATTCGGAGATCTTCAAATTAGAGATCCATACGTTACACAACATTCACTCAACAGTTACGGTTGATTCATTGTAATGTTACATTAGATTCATTATTAGTCATTAATGCTCAATCACGAAAAAAGGTAGACGTTATATTAGAAAATTCCCTATATAAAGGAGAAAAATATAACCTATAAAGGGAGATAAAAAAACATTCGAACTACTATTATAATATACTTACTTTTTGTGCATCTTACTGCTTTCCATTTACAAGCTTGCCTACAATTATAATCTTATTCTTTGGTTATCAGAAACCCGTGTTCTTCTTAAAATAGCTTTGGGAAAAGAATCCAATTCTTTGGTTAAACAAATTGGTTCTGTTACCAGGAATCTGATAATCTTTGTTTGCTTTTCAAGTGATATCCTCTGAACTATTTCGAACTCCAACGACAACAACCAGCAAAGGAATGGAACCCCAGTTCCATCGCCTTCAGGAACCCCACGTGGTTCAGGGGAGAAATCCCCAGAAAGATCCAATAACAACAACGATAATAATGATCAAACGGTGGAACAAGATCGGGTAAAGAAAATGATCGCAGAGTATGTGAGCCAAGCTTCGCAAGAATTTGCGAGGGGATTACCGGCAGCGTTACCTGCACCACTGACACCACCCCCCAATAATACCATCACCATGGAAAATCCTCAATCTGGGTTGGCAAACTCAGGATGGGGAGATACTGCTAATGAATCTCTCGACGATACCGGGTATGTCTAATAACTCTGAATTACATACTTTATTACTAACTTTGTAGAAACAGGTGAAGGAACAAAACGATCGAATCGAACAAATTCCTGGAGTACCACCTGTTATCAAAGGCATTGACATTGATAGATATTCTTAACAACCTTGGAAACCAAGCACAACACCCATACCCATTCCAAAGAAGTTCAAAATGCTGACATACCTAAGTATGACGGGACAACCGACCCACGCGACCATGTGACTGCTTTGACCACCGGAGTGAAGCACAACGACTTAACAAAACAAGAAATTGAGTCGGTCCTAGTTAAAAAATTTGGAGAAACTCTTACCAAAGGGGCGCTAACTTGGTATTCTCTTCTCCCTGAAAACTCTATTGATTCTTTTGCTAAGCTTGCAGATTCTTTCATAAAGGCACACTCCGGTGCGCAAAAGGTCAAGAAAAGGATGGAGGACATATTTAAAATAAAACAAGGAGACATAGAACTACTTCGTGAATTTGTAGACAGGTTTCAACGAGAAAGAATGCAACTACCAAGGGTGCCTGATTATTGGGCAGCCATGGCATTCACAAGTAATCTAAATGATAAAAGCTCAGAAGCCACGATAAGACTAAAGGAAAGCTTGAGAGAATTCCCAGCTACAACGTGGAACGATGTTTATAACATGTATAGTACTAAACTTCGAATAGAAAAATATACCATTACTCGTCCGAAAGAGGAAGATTATACCAGATCCAGACGTTCAAAATCAGACAGGAGATCAGGTAAAAACAGGTACAATCCTTACTTGGGACTATCAGGACGTGAAACGCGTCCCAGGTTTGAAATACCAGGTCAGATTATGGACCACCAAACAGAGATGCGGGCTCGTCCTCATCTAGATCCAGAAGGGATCAAGATCAACGACCTACAGATAATGCGCGAATTAGGGATCACACCTTTAATGTAAGTACCTCCGAACTAATTTTAGTGTTAAGAAATTTGGGTGATAAGGTTCGATGGCCCAAAGAGATGAGGTCGAACCAGAATAAGAGGAACCAAGATCTCTGGTGTGAATTCCATAATGATCATGGACGTAGAACTGCATATTGCAGATTTTTGTAAGGTGAAGTAGAACAATTATTGAAAGAGGTCTATTTGACAGAATAGTTCAGTGAAAAAGGTAAACAAGCATACATGAAGAACAGGCAGAAGCCCCCAAAACCTTCATCTCTGAAACAAACCGTCAACGTGATACACAGAGGTGAAGAATTAAATAAAGTGGTATGCAAGGCGGCCACGAAGTTCACAATTACACACGGAAAGCGGGTTCGTGAAAATCTGGAAGCAGACGATATAACCTTCGATGATGCAGATATCTGCGGATTAATGCTTCCTCACAACGATGCTCTGGTAATATCTTTACTTATTCATGACACTAACGTAAAAAGAGTGTTAATTGATCCAGGTAGTTCGGTCAATATCATTTTTCTAAGAGTCATGGAAGAAATGCTATTTGGGAATCAAGTAATCCCAAGGGCACGAGCCATATCAGGGTTTGATAACTCTACGGTTATAACAACAGGAGAAATTGAACTTAGCACTTATGCTGAGGGAGTGATCAAAAGTACCAGGTTCCAAGTCATCGATACTGACATGGCTTATAACGTAATCGTGGGAAGGCCATGGATCCACGACATGAAATCAATACCCTCCACCTTGCATCAGGTAATTAAATTCCCCTCTGAATGGGGGATTCAGCAAATTAGAGGCGACCAACAAACCGCGAGAAATATAAATTCCGTGGTACACTACGACAAAAAAGTAGAGGTGAAAGAATCAAGGGATAAGGAAGTCTCCCAAGCAGGTGATGATGCGAGACTAAATTGCATAGTTTAACATGTGATATACCTTACATTTTATGCGCAT
>MDKI01092016.1:0-26311 GCA_005239505.1 Nicotiana paniculata
TAATATTTATAGCAAAAAATAGTATAGAATTTGGGTGTGGTAAAAAAATAGTTGTTCACAATACTAACATTATAACCGACCTTATAACCCATACCCAACCCAAACATAAATTAAAACATAACTCAAACACCTCCCTCCCAAAACACTTGTATACTCTTTCTCTCTCTCTCTCTCTCACGCTCTCCTCTGCCCACACCTTTCTTCACTCCTCCTCTCTCTCAATTTTCTCAAGCTTATCTCTTGTTCTCACCCTAAATCCTATAGGTATGTTCTTCTTCTTCTTCTTCTTCTTCTTCTTCTTCTTCTTCTTCTTCTTCTTCTAATTGGTAGATGATAATCACCATTCCCCCTCCCAAACACCCTAATTCCCAAATTTTCCCCTAAGTTGCTTCTTAATACTTGTTCTATGGTGGGTGGACCGAATGTGGGACGAAATTGGTTTGTGGTTGTATTGTATACGAAGTAGTAAACTAGAATTCCCTCTAATTCGTTGAAATTTGGGAGGGCCACCATGTTCCACCATTATTAAACTAAGTTGCACACACATTATTCCCACAAGGTGTTTGCTAAAATATTTGAATGAGTATTTTGTGCACCGGTGAATTCTGAATAACCGAGTGTAATTGTATGTGATATCGAGCTAAGTATGGGGGTGATTAGGAATAATTCTACATGCTTGGGAGCTTGGTTTCAATGTACACATGTTTCCCACACTATGTACCCTATACTATGTATGTTTTAGCACTTTGTAAGGTTAGCTAATTTAGTGTAGTAGTTGTAAAAATCAAGTACCATATGCCACTTGCTTGCATTGAGGTTAAGTCACTTCGCCATGATCAATCACTTGTTTGTGTGGCATCGTTAGTTCCTTTTATCTATTGTGCGGCATGGGGAATTCTTGACTACCGGTTGCCTTATGGTGTAACACTTCGTTTTGAACCACGATTGTGATTATATACATTGAGCCTTCAGTTGTAAGTGTGGGGTCATTTTGACTCGCACGATAACCTTAGGCGGATTTCTTGATTCGTTCTCACATTCATGCTTTTTTGTGTTGTAGTTTGTGATGGATTGTGATGGTGTAAGCAAGGGAAAGGGAGTAAAAAATTCCTCAACCACTGGTCTCGCGCCTAAAAAGCGCAAGCAATGAGAAGGATTCTCTAGGCAAGCTAAAGGGAAACAAGTTGCCGAAGGATCACACCATGCACCATTGCAACCGAGGCCTCGTTTGAAACTAGTCAGTGATGTTGCTATCTCATGGCATAGGGAGTTCGTGCCATATGGCGGTACGTCTCCAGGATGAGTATTAATGTGAAAGCTTTAGAAAAGAACTTCCTGGACGTGCTTGGCCGTTTGCGAGCATTGAACATGAAAAAATTTCTAGAATGCCCCTACCTTGCAAAATTGAGCATGGTGCGACTTGTTCATGTCACATGTTCGTGGAAAAGACGCACCACTGAATAGGCGGGCCTTATGTGAATTTTTGGGGGTTGAGAACTCTAACCCGCGGAGGCTAGAGAAATTTGTCAAAAGCCCAAGCTACACGGCGATACGTCACACTCTTTGTGGCGTTGATTCAAATGCCAAGTGGAACAGAAAAAAGGGCGATATCCATCTTGAGATGGTTCGCTCTAATTTCAATAAGACCACCAAAGTGTGGCAAAATTTTGTGCAGGCCCGACTCATGCCAATTGAACACAACAGCTCGAGTGTGTGTGATATTCGTTTGATGACTGGGAGACCCATTAGTGGGTAAGATCATGCTGGGGGAGATGGCCCGCACACGATTTGGGCGGCAGATTATGAGGTTTTTCTTTGGCAACTTGCTCATGCAATATATGCTCTCCCGGGAGGTGCCGGAATACCCCGGGTATGACGAGGTGGTGGAGGATCCTAAAGGGCTGTTGGACATCACATCTTTGTTAGAGACTACACCTAAGCCCACTCAGGCAACACATCATAAAAGAGACGAGAACTTCAACAGGTATCTCTATAACTTCTTAGATGTAATCATGAGTAGGATGGGTATATCAGACAAAGAGCGTATGCATTTACGCAATGATTTGTCTAGTTCGTCCAAAGACATATTGGGGATTGCGCCTGGAATCCCCGTTCACTCGTCGAAGGACGAGAACACTCACCAAGGCTCTGACACGGAGGATGCGATTGGTGATGTTGTCACGGGGCCCACGACTTTGGTTCCTCTAGGACCTGATGATGATGCACCCGGAGCTGCAGATGGAAGGCATGCTGAGGAGGAGGGCTCTGACTATCAGGGAGTTCTCTTTTCACCCTACTCTGTTTTACATTTTTACATGCATCGGGGACTATGCATATGCTAAGTGTGGGGTGGGAGAACTACTTCTTTTGATGTACATCGTATAAATTGTATCAATTTGTTTCTTTTTATTAGTTTTTACTTGGTTTAGTTTGGTTTAGAAAAAAAAAATACAAAAATACAAAAATAGAAAAAATAAAATAAAAATTAGAAAAACCTCGGACTTTTCCCGACGATGGATCTGTTGGATAATTTTTTTGAGGGATAAAGACCGACTAAAAACACCCCAAAAGATTTTTTCATTTTAGGATAACTAGGTAGTATCTCTTGGTTTTTCTTTGCGCGTCGGTTCTTTTCCAAGGGTGTAGCTCGAACCATTTACTTTATTTTTTTAGGAGTAGGTTACGAAATAACCGAGTTGCTCTGAGATGCCTAGTGACATGTTTGGTGTTGGCATATTAGGCTATGACATGCGATCTATTTTCCTGTGCATTTAGTTTGGATTGTGATGCCTGAGTAAAATAAATAGCCTATTATATGACGCATGTCCTCAGTTGTTTGGCTTGTATGCCACATAGTGCAATAGTGCTTAAAATTTTTCAACTATATGTGCTTGCTTGACTTGAGAGTTGAACATAACTGTTTTGATTGAGTCATGTGAAATGTGTGTGTGAGGTATTGTGGTCTTTTTTGCTATCCCGTGTAATCTAGAACTTGCCCCGTGTGTTAATCGAAGCAAAATTATTAAGTTGTGCTAATCTAGGAGATCGCGTAGGTGTTTCTTGCTTGATCATAGATATTCTTGTCACTTGAAGATAAAATTTTTTGTTGCTAGTCCTTTTGAGACTATAGACCTTTTCTTTAGCACCCACATTATAAGCTTTATCCCTATTTTATTCTTAATTTGAGATTGTTGAACCTTAACCTCCTAGATATTGGGAAATAACTTTCGAGTGGAGCCATAAAAGGACCCTTTGGTGCACCAAAGTTGAAAACAAAGGTCACTAACCGATAAACCTAATGCATGGAGTGTGTGTAGAAAAAAAAATTCAAGAAACAAAATTGTTAGTCAAATAATGTAGAAAAACACACAACTCCTAATCTTATTAATTTGAGCTAGTGGGAGTATAGAAGTGCTTAATAGAAAAAGGGCTATGTTGTATATTATTTGTGGCAAGTGAATTGGTTGAGAAGAAGATATGCTCGATTTTAAGTGTAGTGTATTAAAGTGCTTAGGAGGGTTAGTCATTATTCCTAAATGTATCTTACCCGTCCCTTAGCCTAAATTACAACCTTAAAGTCCTAATTGATCCTAGATTTGGCTAGCTTAGATTAGTAGAGATGTACACTATGGGCAAGCTTATGGTACGACTACGGGATGCACATGAACTCTTTGTGAGAGTGAGTGAATTTTGTTCAATTGCGTGGTGTCCTTAAATTATGTTCAAAGGCATACTTTTGAATGTGTGGACTATTTTATTTTCACTCTTTTATTTGTTGATGAGAGCACATGATCTCATGAAGGATTGGTATGTTATAAACGTCTCTTGTTGAGTGAGTGCGTGAGTTGAGGGTGCTTAGTGGTAACGAGTCGGTTCTTGAGGTAGGGTGGTTACAGATAGGTTGTTTGGATTGATTGAATTGAAAGGATAGATTTGGGTATGTTTAAAACGGGAAGAATGTGAATTTTGTATGTTCATGCTTGATTGCCGGTATCGATCATAGTCAAGGGTAGAGTGTATTGTTATTAATTGAAGTGATCCTCGACTTCTAGGTTTAAAAGTCAGAACCGAAAATCCGAAAAGTCCAATCCGGTTAATCCGAAACCGAACTTAAAAAATCCGATCCAATCCGAAATTATTTGGATTAAATTTAAATTATAATTTCTTCAATCCGAAAATTAAAAATCTAAACCGTAATTTTATATTCAATCCGAATTGCACGAATGTCCATCCCTAATTTATTGTTATGAATCAATTTAATTTGATAATATAGAAAATATTTATATTATTAGTACACAAAACGTAAGTTCTATTTTATAATTGACCTTGGTTTTTCCAAAAACGCGTGAATTTTTGTGTAAAGAGGGAGAGCAGACTGCTGGTATCCACTCACATTTGACAAGTTCTTGTAGGATTGACTACTATTATCCAGTAAGAAAAGGGAAAAGAGCCAAATACACCCTTTATATTCGGATATTGTTTATATTTAATATCTGTTATAATATCCGTCTAAATTTGCCTTTACCATTATATTATTCGGATAAATTATTCATATCATCAGTAAACTTTTAAAAATTACCCCTTGATATATTAAGTAATCCAAAATCTCCCAATTTTCTTTTATTTAAATCACTTGTTATTTTTCTTGCTCTATTATTTTCAAAAATTACTATGAATGTGAATGTTAAAGGTACTAGAATATACAAATTATTCATAGAATTTTTAATTACCAATGCACCGACTTCTCTTCTTGTTATAATGATTTGGAATTGGTTTAAAATTTTATATATTTTTTAACCATCTATACACCGTAGAATTCAGTGGGTCTATTTATTGTGTGTTATATATAGGTGATTATCATATATGTACATGTATATTGGAATGTATTTTGTTATTGTCTGGTTGGTATATAGTTCAATTAAAGCAAAGTTGAACTCGACAATATAAAGTCTCGAAGGAACTTCAACTTCTATCACTAATATTTGCAAAGTCTCTGTACCTTTGGTGCAACGAATTCATTAAATTTGGGGTGTTGTAATGCTTTTGGAATTTAGACTAGCTACCTAATTTAGATTCTTCAATTTACTATACAATTATTTACCGACCATTGTTTTATTTTAATATTTCTTTCTCTTTTTTTTTTCCAATTAAAAAAACAGGTAAATATCAATTATTTCAAAAATAGTGGATTAAAAAGATGTATAAATGACTTGATTAAAATGATTTGGGAGATTCTGATTCACCTGACAGAATGAGGGGTAATGTTTAAAAGATTCTTGATGATAAGAAAAGATCTGACCCAATAGTATAACAATAAGGATAAATTTAATTGGATAGTATACCCGAAAATAAAGGGTATATTTGGCCATTTTCCCGTAAGATAATGACTTTGAAAAATTTAAGAAACTTAGAAAACGTAGGTTTGTCGTATCACTAATGAATCAGAAGTAACGACTATGTGAAGGTTAAACTATGATAAGTAGCAATAAATATTCCCTACGTACTTTGAATTCCGAGTCTAATTGAGTGCTAAGTAGGAATTTTTACATTCATATATATTATTTCAAATTTTATTATCCTTCCTACTCAAGTTTTAATTTAATTACATTTTTAGGTATTTAATGATAATAATTAAATCCTAAAATCACTCTAACGCCTATATCATACTGCCCCCATGTTTCTCTCTTCACACTTTCCACGTACCTTCAATATCTCCCTTCATTAACGCATGTTCTCCAAAAATTCCTCTATATTTTTTCACTCTTCTCCAAAAATCTCTCTCCATTTTATATATTCAAGCTCTAAATACTCTATGACACACCTCCATTAACGCATGTTGCTTGCTTAACTTTCAATGAAGAAGAAAACACTTTCGAAGATCAACCCTAATTCCAGTAACAGAGCAGCAATTCCACTATTCACAACCATTAAAAAGCTTTGAAGCTTTGAATTCGAATTTGGGTTTCAAAAATCATTATTTGTTGCTACTCATCAAATTGAGGATGTTTGGAGTTTAATCATTATTTGAAATTTTACCAAAATCAAGTCTAATCTTTATCAAAATATCCTCAAAATTGAGATATAAACTCCAAACAATACAACTTATCCTCAATTTGAGAGTCTAATTAAGGATGCTTTGGTGAAGATTAGACTTGATTTTGGCAGAATTTCAGATTGAAACACGAAGAAGAAGAAGAAGAAGAAGAAGACATGACATACATTATCTTACGAAATTATAGTAAAGTTATAGTAAAATTGTAGAAAAATTATATTATGTTGTTTATATATTTTTTTATTATTTAAATATTGTATAAAAGTTGAATAATATTTGTATAAAAATTGTATTTAAGTTGTATGATATTGTAGTTGTATATAACTTGGTAGAAATAATGTATGAAAATTGTAGATAAGTTGTATAATATATAATTAGTTGTATGAAATTTATTTTTATTATGTATAAATCAGATACAAAATATACAAAAGACATATTGTATAAAAATTATATTTAAGTGGATGATATTGTAGTTTATAATATAACCTTGTAGAAATAATGCATGAAAATTGTAGATAAGTTGTATAATATATAATTAACTGTATGAATTTTTTTTTACTATGTATAAATCAGATACAAAATATACAAAGGACATATTGTATAAAATTTGTGTAAAAATTATATTTAAGTTTTATGGTATTGTAGTTGTATATAACTGGGTAGAAATAATGTATGAAAGTCGTAGATAAGTTATCTATATTTAAGGATTGATATGATTGATGATTGTGTAAATAATTTTTACACCGCCTATATATAAAACTTAAACTTACAGAAATATTTTTTCTACTACAGGAAACTCACCCCTTGTACCCAGATGTATTACTATAAATTTTAAGTTTCCTTTGTTATACACCACTTATAAATTCTTAAAAGATTTATATTTTGGTAAATAACTATTTTTATTTATCATAAATGATCTTTACAAAATAATTCTTCAAAGATTTTCAGCAAAAAAATTATTTGTTATATTTTCAAACCAGTAAGTATTTCCTGGTTGACAAGAAATAAAGATATAGTAGTTGTTTTAGGGTAGAAATTACAGCTTATTAAAGGAGAGTTAGGGCTTTATTCCATTTGCCTTCGTTTGTATATATTTTCATGGCTTCTCTAGTTTTCGCACGTAGATTTTCAGCCAAACTTTTTAGAAAATTCTCTCTTTGTTCTTATTCTCCCGTAATCTCATATTCTATCCACAATCGTTGTTTAACCCCAAAAATCCAACTGATGTATAAAACTTTAGTCGAAAATTCGACTTCAATTGTGCCTAATCTTAAATATAAGTTCAATCTGGAGAGAAGAGGGGAGAGAGGAGAAAAAAAAGGAAAAATGTGTAACTAAATCTCTTGATTGAAGGCAGAAATAATGAATTGGGAGCCTTTTAAGGTGGATTGTATATATTTTATAACTGAAATGTGTTTAGGTACCAAAATATGAATATTTTTCGTAATAAAATTTCAAATAGTGTATAAAAATAAAAAAATCCCATTAATAAATCTGAAGTTGAATGACGGAAAATCCCTCTCTTTGTTGGGCTGTCTTCGTTGCTTCTAACCCAGGACGGACCCACATGTTATGTTGGTGGACCTAATTGTGTTGTTAGTCAAATCACAAATTGGGCTCAAGCCCGGTCCATATAAATGTCCAAACAGCCCCTCTTCCCGCTAAAATATGCATGGGGCGTCCTATTTGGTCGCCCCATTTAACCTATACTTATTTTTTAAAATATTTTTAACTTGTACCCATTTTTTAAATAATTTCAGGTCTCTATGTCCTCCTTTGTTTTCTTCTTCTCCTTCTTCTTCTTTTTCGGGTGATAATGAATTTATATGGTGGTTGTGAATATATTTTAATGTAGTTTATGATGTTTTACAATGGTGAGCTGTTATGACGCTTTATTTTTTACTATTGCTTAGGGTTTCTTCTTCTTATTTTCTTAATTGCAAAATGGGTTCATTAGATTTATTGTTGTTTTGACAAATTGATGATTGAGGTTTGTTCCTGATGATATTTGGAGGTTATGTATCAAATTTAAGCTCATTTGGAGTAGATTTAGGTATTAATCGTATATTGGATTGTTATAATTCGAAGAACAAATTTCTGTTTCTAGGCATTTTCACTTCAGACTTATTGGCCTTAAGTGAATGAAAATGTTTGTTGCACTTCAGACTTTTTGGCCTTAAGTGCATCTGAAGTGCAATTTTTCGCTTCAGACTTATTGGTCTTAAGTGTAGCAACACGTTTGTTGCACTTTAGACCTTTTGGCCTTAAGTGAATGAAAACCCTATTTGGCCTTAAGTGCATTTGAAGTGCAATTTTTTCACTTCAGTCATTTTATTTTTAACTTCGACGTATAAGTCTGAAGTTGATCGTAAAGTGGATACGCTTACAAACTTGTTTGCAAATAGATTCAATTGTGACCCCAAAACCGAGTATAGATGCAAAAGCCCCATCTTCCCTCCTTGAATAAGGAGACAGTGAGAACCTTTTGGCAGTGAGCGGACTCTTTACTTTGGATCAACTCATGCGAATCTGAATTAGTCAGAATAAGAAATTTTTGAAGTAAAAATGAAAATCATTTCCGGCTTTCGCAAAAGAAATAAAAAAGAAGAGACCTTCGATTACTCAGTACTTACCAGGGTTGTAGTTCTGATTAAATGCTTTGTTATTTTAGCACTTTTGTAACTAACCATGTTGAGTCCAATGTGAAGTGCGAACTATATACTGTGCGTATGAATAATTAGTGTCGGCCTGCATCAGCAGAAATGGAACTATCCAATCATGAGTGACTAACTTTATCTGGATGAGAAGAATATGAAAGTCGTTGGCCATTTGGTTTTTGATTTGAAACTAGTACATCACATTTTCTTTATTAAGTTTCTTCCATACGGGTTACGGGAGAGATTCAGAAGAGCCATATCTAATTTGCTGCAAGTCAGTGACTCAAAAGAACATCAATCAAACAGGAAAAAAGGGAACAACTCTAAGAATAATTTGAAACTTTTACTGTTAGTGTGTATTTCTGTTGTTACATAATTTGAAACTTGAAGTCATTTCAGTTTTTGTATACGTTATCTCACTCATGAGGGCAAACTACACAGAAGCAAAATTTGACTAGTTGTGTTTGGCAGTATACATCTCAACTCAAGTGGTAGAAATTAAAGTCATGATTGCTAATGCTTCCATGATAAATGCTAATATCAAGCACTAACTGCAAACTAAAGAATATCAAATTGATGCAGTTGCCATATTGTTATTGTAACTTATTTTAGATGAGATTTGTCGAAGCTGTCTGCAACGACAACTTCATCTTCATGTGGGATGAATAAATCAACACTCAACAGGAGATGAAATGCTTGAATTTCGTGTCTCCAATAAGCTCCTGCTGGTTGTCTTTTGTTGTTGATCAAACATCTTCTTCAGTTGCTCCCCTTGTTCTTCAATCCTCATTTGTAACTTCCGCTGAATCTAGGATTCAGAAAGATTGCATTGTATCAGAATTCAAACTGGTACAGCTCGAAACATGCATGCTAAAAGTCGATAAATTTATAAATATACCTCTAGTTGCTCGTGAAGACGCCTCTGGACTTCTAGCTGCATATTCAGTGCTTCCTTGATTTGCATCCCGCTGGAAAAAAGATATCTTGAATAAGTTCAATGTCCAGCTAAAATAATGGTTAATTAGCAAAGTTACAAGGAACATACGTTTTGATGTTGATCTGTGTCACATAATTCGGGCTATCCATCTTTTCAGATTTCCCTGCATTATTGAAAGGAGGAAACTCTGATTTCTGAAAAGAGCTAGAAAGCATAGTGGTCTTCTACTTTTGGAAAATACATACCTTCTGCTGATTCAGGGATGTATTTTGCACTTCGATATTTCTACAATGGAATAGTCAACACAAAAAAGAAAAAAATTTTGCTTTAGAATTTTGTCAAAATACCAGAAGGTGTTCCAAGAAACTACTATTTCTTTCATATTACAACTACCTGCAGATGACTTTTTACATGAAAAATGGTTAAGCCTCCTGAATCCATCAGCTTAAGTATTGCCTTAGGCGTTGCCTCTGGAAAATGAATGGAAGAACAATTAATCCATAGCCAAAATTGATAACTTACATGACAACCCAGACGAATCTCATATCGAGAAAACACGGGAGATATAGTGAATATATAAGAAAGCAAGTCTTGACCCTAGTGATGTGTTTTAAGGCGCATGGGCCTAACTAGTGAGTTGGGCTGTTACAATATGGTATCAAACCAATCCGCGAACAACCTTGGGCACAAAAATGTGACACCCCAAGCGAATCCCGGCTGTTACAACCTCCAAGGAAACAAAAATTGAAAAGGTAAGGGATGTGTGAAATTACTTACTATCAGCCCCTCCAAGACGATTTACACAGTCAACAAATCGATCGTGGAGATGTTGAGTCCACCTGATTCGTGTCTTGTTGGATAATGATCCTCCAGAACATCCAGAGTTATTAATATTATTAGCTGATGGACTTCCAGATTGTTGACTTGCATGTACCAAGTTAAAACCACAAACATTTTTGGAGTGCTGCTGGAACATAACAAGAATCAGAATGATGCTGTGATTCAAATCTTGAAAAAGCAATAATATTAAAAGTACTTACACCATAATCTTGATTTCCATGGAAAACTGGCATTGAATGTTGCTTGTTTGAAGAATTAAATTCTTTAACCAACTTACTCTTAAGAAGCAGTATCCTCTCTTTCTTCGATTGATTGCTGAAAGGATTTTCATAGGCTCCTTCAGGACCAAGGAGTTGACTACTTGAGAACTGTGATATGGTGAATGATGGCATTGAAATCTTGGGAAAATCTTGGTCAGCTCCGGCTAAGAAACCATTTTGACATTGTTGAGGATATGATGGTAATTGAGGATCAATATTCTTGGACAGTTGAGAACTATTGTCTTGGTATTCATATTGTGTTAATCCCATATACCTCTCTGTGGCAAAAAAGGCTGAAGGTGGTGACCCGATTCGGCTTATGATTGTTCTTGATGATGAATCAGTATTAGGCCAAGATATCTGCTGCTGCTGCTGTTGGCAGCAATTTTCTGCAGAAGTTCCTGGCTGAAAACAAAATTCCAAGCATGATGTAGATTTCTTATGATCAATATTCTGTGGGAATTCTAAGCTGTAATCACTAGCAAATTCATAGTTCTGATATGCATGAGTTTGTTCAGCCCTCTGGATACTCATTTTTCCCAAATGACTAGTCAAGAAATTACAATTTCAAGCAAATGTATACACCAAAGACAGACGGATTGTGTTTTAATGTTTCAAGAAACAAACTGCATTTGAATCGAAATTAATTTCTGGCATCGATCGATGAATGTCTTGAGACAATTAGTCAAAAAACTGATTAAGGATGAAGATTCAAATATAAATGAAGATGCAGTACTATTTAATTTCTACAGGACTGCACCAAACTAATTTCTTTTTTATATGCTGAATGACACCATACACATGATACAAGAATATGAATATGTCAACATGTAAATGCCAACTATTTTTAATATTCTGTAATATGGATAAGGAATGAATAAGCCTCTTTGACAAGACCAAGGCCAAATATATTTTTTTACTAGAAAAAAAACAATTGTCCTACAACGTGAACTATTACTTATATAACAGGACTTAAAGTATCCTCTCATGTTTGCTCACCAGTCTTCTTCTCAGACTATAAAATGAAAAGAGAAAAATATACAAAATTTTCTTAAAAGGAGAGGAATATATGGCCTTATTAAATTTAAACAATTTCTTTTAGCATCAGTTAGATGAAAGAAGAATATAGTTTATGGGTGCATCTGTCAACATAATAATTTCATCAGGAATGGCATACATTCAATAATAATATTCTATCAAGCTTAATTATTCTTAAATAGTAATGGGGATTGAATATTTGAAATTCTTCTGAGCCATAATTCTATTGGTAGTAGTTGAATAGCCTGTAATGGTTCAGGTCTCAAACCTTCCGGGCAGTAGCTTTTAATTTATATACATCGTTAGCGATTGTACACTGTTGGTCACCCAAATAATATTTACAGGTAGCCCTTCTTAGAATATGAAATTTGTAATTTTTAAAATTAAACAGATAACCAACTATGACAGGTAAAGATGACGTAATAGTGTAAAATTACTTATACTGATATAAATTAACAATACATGTTTTTATTAAGTAAATTTTATGAGTGATCATTCAACTTTGTGTTCGTTACCCAAAAGTTACTTTTCTTTCTTTTCTTACGTAAAAATTATTTTAATATGCTCTAGTATCACAATAATCACTTTGACCAGATTTTACAAATCTTTCATCTGAAAAGTCTATTATGTCTTTAACATTATAAATCATCTCATTTATGTAATACCTTCTATATTATATGTTATATAATATACTTTTATCCATGTATTTTACTTATAAATAACTTGATATTATTTTATTTATTATTTTTATAATATATTCGTACATAAATTTTTTTTAACATTAATATTCAAGATATACAAGTAGCATTATTAAATTTATCAGTAATATTACCGTGAACAAATCTCAAGTCCATGTTCTTAACCATGCTTAATGAAATATTTTCAATAAAAGCTATAAAATTAAAGCTCACTGATTTATCATCCAAGCCATACTCATTATCCATTAAATAAAATACCCACATTTAGCACAATGACACATCAAATTAGTACTTTCTAATAAATAATATTAATAGATAAAGTTTTAAAATTTTTAATATTAAATACAAATATCTCTGAAACTTTTTCTAAAATTTTTATTGACTATAAAAAACTATCATTGGTTAAACAAATTTGTTTGTTATTATTTCAAATAAATAATAGATCATTTTTATATTTAAAGTATGTTCATTTTTAAATATAATTAAACAAATTGAGTGCCATGAAAATATTAAATGTATGGATATACTATAAAAAAAAATTAAGTTTTTTTAATTATATGTAAAATATCTAGGTAAAAATATATTATATAGCATATAATATAGAAGGTATTATATAACTGAGAGAATTTATAATGTTAGGAGCATAATATACTTTCAAGTAAAAGTATTATAAAATCTGGTCAAGGTGACTTTTGTGATAATAGATCAAAGTAAAATGATTTTTTCATCACAAAAGAAAAAAAAACGACTTTTAGGTAATGAATACAAAGTTGAATGATTTTTACGTAACAAAAGAAGAAAAATGAGTTTTCTGGAATGAATACAAAGTTGAATGACCACGCATAAAATTTACTCGTTTTTATTCCTTTTCTTTTCGATTTTCTTCTTCTTTTCCTTATGTCGAAAATGGAAATGTGAGGAATATAAACCCTGTAATGACCCAAATACCTAACCTGTCGTGATGACGCCTATCGTGGAACTAGGCAAGTCGAAATTCACAATATGATTCCAATATATAGCAGAAGTTAGCTAAAGCAGTTAAACTAACAGAAGGTTTACATACCAATGGGGTAAAGACCCAAAACACAAATGCGGAATAATAGCCCGACATCGGGGTGTCGCTAATTCATGAGCATCTAAAAATCAGTCTAGAAATAGAGTCTTCTACAATCTGTGCCAAATGCCAATGCCAAGAGAATAGATGATAAGAAAGGAGAAACAAGGACTGCGGAAGTCGGCAGCTACCTCGTAAGTCTCCGAAAATCAGCTCGCACACGAACTCAACGGCCGTCAGAACCGTACACACTTGAATTTGCACATGAAGTTCAGGGTGTAGCATGAGTACAACCAACTAAGCAAGTAACAGAATTAAATAAGGAACTGAGAAACAGTGACGAGCTATGAAAATACAGTTCATTTCAAAAGTTTTCAGTAAAGAGTGAACATGCTTTCAAATCCGATAGTTTAAGTCAAATCCGTTCGAGCTCAAGTAAAACATATATGAATCTTCCAAAATTTCCACAACAACAACAGATAACAACTAAGTGCAACAATAAACAAAAGCAAGTACAACCTCTCAAGGCAACAATCACTCAATTCACCTCAACAGCTCATACTCTCGGCTCTCAGCCCTCAATACACACTCTCAATAAGTACCTGCGCTCACTAGAGGTGTACAGACTCCGGACGGGCTCCTTCAACCCAAACGCTATATTGATGCGGTGTGCAGCCCGATCCAATATCGTTGCGGCGTGCAACCCGATCCAATATTGTTGCGGCGTGCAACCCGATCCATAATATATATATATATATATATATGTATAAATAGTCCGAAGGCTTGTTGCGGCGTGCAACCCGATCCAATATACCACACATAGCTCATAGCTCGGCACTCAGGCCCTATCTCAGTCACTAACCTCTCCAGCCCCTCGGGCTCATAGAATATCATAATTATCTTCCCAAACAGAGAATACAACAAGTATCAACAAGAAATGAGATGGAACAGAGATATAACACACAAGTAAGATTGCGACTGAGTACAAGACAACAATTAACAATCAATTTAGCAAGTAAACGATCGATGCGGGTCCCAACAGTGATATTATATGGCCTAAGCATGATTTCTAACATGAAAGGCAGTAAATTGCTCAAAAATAAGGAAAAACGAGTAATAACAATGGGTTATTAGACTTTACTATCTCACGGGACGGACCAAGTCTCAATCCCTCATGGTGCACGCTCACTCGCTCGTCACCTAGCATGTGAGTTACTTCCAAACATTCACATCATACCAATTCTCGGGGTTTCATACCCTCAAGACCAGATTTAAGACTGTCACTTACCTCAACCGCGCAGAAATTCTACTTCGAAATGCCCTTGCCTCTCGAATCTTCCTCCAAATGCCCCGAATCTAACCACAAACAAACGAGGTAATCAATATAGGCTAAAATGATCAATTCCACAATAGAACTACAAAAATCTAGCCCAAAATATGAAATCGGCTCAACCCGCCCCCCGGGCCCACGACCCGACAAAATCATAAAACCCGAAAGCCCATTCATTCACGAGTCTAACCATACAAAATTTATCAAAATTTGACCTCAATTGACCCTCCAAAACCCCAAAGTTCACTCTCCAATTCCCAACCCCTAAACCACTAAATTTCCAACTCAAATCCCTAATTAGGTGATGAAGAAAGCCATAGATTCACGAAATTTAGACCAATCCAAGTTAGAGTTACTTACCCCAACATTTTCCTTGAAAATCCTCGAAACAAATCGCCTCTCCCGAGCTTCTCAAGTCCAAAAAATCGAAATGAAAGTCCAACCCTCGAGCTGGTGTTTTTTCTACCCAGAAATACCGCACATGCGGTCCACTTGTCGCTTCTGCACCTGTGGAAATTCCATCGCAGATGCGGATTTCACTTAAAACCCTGACCTCGCTCCTGCGGCCCCAAGACTGCATATGCGCCTATCGCAGCTGAGGGAATCCATCGCACCTGCAACCATCCTTCGCACCTGTACCCAGCTGCCCGCATCTGCGACCCTCGCAGGTGCGGGAAAATCTTCGCACCTACAGCTCCTTCTTGGCCACATCTGCGTCTCCTTCTTCGCTTCTGCGGACTCGCACCTGCGGTTCCCACTCCGCAGGTGCGGTTACACCGGTAGCAGCAGCTTCAACTGCAATTCCTTAACTCCCTTCAAGCTGTTAACCACCCGAAATCTCCCCGAGGCTCTCGGGACCTTAACCAAACATACCAACAAGTCCTATAACCCGATACAAACTTAGTCGAACCTTTGAATCACCCAAAACAACATAAAAAACACCTAATTACACCCAGATTCAAGCCTATAGAACTTTTAAACTTCTGAATCCCACAATCCATGCCGAAACCTACCAAACCACGTCCGATTGACCTCAAATTTTACACACAAGTACAAAATGACACCACGAACCTACTCCATCTTCTAGAAATCCATTCTGACCCCGATATCAAAATTTCCACTGCTAGCCAAAATCGCCAAAATTCCAACTTTCGCAAATTCAAGCCTAATTCTACTACAAACCTCCAAATCATATTCCGGACACGCTCCTAAGTCATAAATCACCTAACGGAGCTAACAGAACCATCAAAATCTAAATCCGAGGTCGTTTACATATAAGTCGACATTCGGGTAACTTTTCCAACTTAAGCTTCCAATTAAGAGACTAAATATCTCAATTCACTCTGAAACCACTCCGGACCCGAACCAACCAACCCGGTAAGACATAATACCGCTGTAAATCACAAAAGAAGTAGAAATGGGGGAAATGGGGCTATAACTCTCGAAACGACCGGCCAGGTCGTTACATCCTCCCCCTCTTAAATAAACATTCATCCTCGAACGGGTGTAGATACATACCTGGAGTCTCAAATGGGTGTGGATATCTGCTCCACACCTCCGCCCGGTCTCCCAAGTGGCCTCCTCTGCATTCTGACCTCTCCACTGCATCTTGACTGAAGTTATATCCTTTGACCTCAACTTCCGAACCTACCACTCCAAAATGGCCACCGACTCTACATCATAAGTCATATCACCATCCAAACTTAACTGTGTTGAAATCCAAAACATGGGACGGATCGCCGATATACTTCCGGAGCATAGAAACATGAAATACTGGATTCACACTCGACAAGCTAGGTGGCAAGGCAAGCTTGTAAGCCACCTCCCTGATCCTCTAAAGTATCTCAAAAGCCCTAATGAACCTAGGGCTCAACTTGGCCCTCTTCCCAAACCTCATAACACCCTTCATAGGTGATACCTTCAGCAGAACCTTCTCCTCGACCATGAAAGACACATCACAGACCTTCATATCAGCATAGCTCTTTTTCCTAGACTGCGCCGTGCGAATCCGCTCCTGAATCAATCTCACCTTGTCTAATGCATCTTGGACCAAGTCTGTACCCAAGAGCCTAGCCTCACCCGGCTCAAACCATCCCATCGGAGATCTACACCGCCTCCTATATAAAGCCTCATATGGAGCCATCCGAATACTCGACTGATAACTATTGTTATATGCAAACTCCGCGAGTGACATAAACTGGTCCCATGAACCCCCAAAATCAATGACACAAGCGCGTAACATGTCCTCCAATATCTGGATAGTGCGCTCAGACTGTCCTTCTGTCTGAGGGTGAAAGGTTGTGCTCAAATCAACCTGAGTACCCAACTCTCGCTTCACAGCCCTCCATAACTACGATGTAAAATGTGTGCCTCTATCTGAAATGATGGAAACTGGGACACCATGAAGGCGAACAATCTCTCAGATGTAAATCTCAGCCAACCACTCTAAAGAATAAGCAGTACCAACTGGAATGAAGTGCACAGACTTGGTCAGCCGAATCACTCAAATAGCATCGAACCTCCTCAAAATTTGTGGGAGCCCAACTACGAAATCCATGGTGATCTGCTCTCACTTCCACTCTAGGATTTCTAACCTCTGAAGCAAGCCACCTGGTCTCTGATGCTCATACTTAACCTGCTGACAGTTGAGACACCGAGCCACAAACCTAACTATATCCTTCTTCTCCTCCTCCACAAATAGTGTTGTCTCAAATCCTGGTACATCTTTGCGGCACCCGGATGGATGGAATACCGCGAGCTGTGGGCCTCCTCAAGAATCAACTCCCGTAGCCTATCTACATAGGGCACACATATCCGGCACTGCATCCTCAACACCCCGTCATCACCAATAGCCACATCTCTAGCAACACCTCGTCGAACCCTGTCCTAAAGGATGAGCATATGGGGGTCATCATAATGACGCTCCCTAATACGATCATAAAGAGAAGACCTAGATACCACACAAACCAATACCGACTCGGCTCCGAAATATCCAATTTGACAAGCTGGCTAGATAAGGACTGAACATATGATGCCAAGGGTCTCTCTAATGCTGGAAGATATGCTAAACTCCACAAACTCTCCACCTGGCGACTCAAGGCATCGGTCACCACATTGGCCTTCCCGAGATGGTACAAAATAGTGATATCATAGTCCTTAAGAAGCTCCAACCACCTCCGCTGACGCAAGTTGAGATCTTTCTTCTTAAACAGATGCTGCAAACTCTGGTGATCAGTGTAATCTCACAAAAAACCCTGTACAAATAGTGACGACAAATCCTCAAGTCGTGAATAATAGCTGCTAACTCAAGATCATGGACATGATAGTTCTTCTCATGGGTCATCAACTGGCGCGAAGCATAAGCAATCACTCCACCCTCTTGCCTCAGAACACATCCAATACCTATCCGCATGGAATCACAATGCACTATGTAAGAACCAGAAGCTGATGGCAGAACTAGAACTGGAACCTTGGTCAAAGCAGTCTTGAGCTTCTGAAAGCTTTCCTTGCACTCATCCGACCACCTAAAATAGAGCAACCTTTTGGGTCAATTTGGGCCAACTCTGCACCGCCTTGTTATTCTTTGGATCTACTTGAATCCCCTCACGGGACACTATGTACCCCAAGAACGCCACCGAACTGAGCCAAAACTCACACTTAGAGAACTTTGCATAAAGCTTCTCCTCCCTCAATCTCTGTAACACAATCCTCAAATGCTGGGCATGCTCCTTCTGGCTACGAGAGTACACCAGGATTTCATCAATGAATACAATAATGAATGAGTCCAAATAAGGCTGAAGCACAATGTTCATCAAATGCATGAACGCTGCTGGGGCATTGGTCAGCCCAAAAGACATCACAAAGAACTCATAATGGCCATATCGGGTCCTGAAAGCTGTCTTAAGAATATCTGAATCCCGAATCTTCAGCTGGTGATACCCTAACCTCAAATAAATCTTGGAGAACACCCTCGCTCCCTGAAGCTGGTCAAATAGATCATCAATGCACGACAAAGGATACTTGTTCTTGATTGTGACCTTGTTCAACTGCCTGTAATCAATGCATATCCTCATAAAACCATCCTTCTTCTTTACAAATAGAACCGGTGCACCCAAAGGTGACACGCTATGCCGAATAAACCCCTTATCAAGGAGTTCCTGAAGCTGTTCCGTTAACTTCTTCAACTCTGTCGGTTCCATATGATACGGTGGAATAGAAATGGGCTGAGTGCACACCACCAAATAAATACTGAAGTCAATATCCTTGTCAGGCGGTATGCCCGGCAGGTCTGCAGGAAACGTATACGGAAAATCATGCACCACCGGAACATAATCATTGGCAGGACTCTCTACACTAATATCCCTCACAAAAGTCAAATAGGATAGACAACCCTTCTCAACCATCCACTGAGCCTTCAACTATGAAATCCCTCTACTAGGTACATAGTCTATAGAATTGCTCCACTCAACCCTCGGCAACCCCGACATTCCCAACGTCACAGTTTTAGCATGACAATCTCGAACAGCATAACATGGAGACAACCAATCCATACCCAATATCACATCAAAATCAACCATACTGAGCAGCAAAAGATCCACTATGGTCTCCAGACCCCAATAGTCACCACATATGATCGATATACGCGGTCCACAATAATAGTATCATCCACAGGAGTAGGTACATGAATAGATGAAACTAAGGACTCACGGGGCATATCCATAAAATGAGCAAAATATGAGGAACCATATGAATAAGTGGAACCAGGGTCAAATAATATAGAGGGATCTTTGTGGAAAACTCAGACAATACCTGTAATCATAGCATCTAAAGCAATGGCATCTGGTCTGGAAGGGAGGATATAGAAATGGGCATGGCCACCCCCTAATCTGCCTTCCCTTCTCGGGAGACCCTAGCTAGCTGGGCTCCATCCCGGGCTGGCTGAGCGGGTAGTGGAGGGGCTGGTGCTGACGACATAGACTGACTCCTCTGTGGAGCGAGACCTCTCACTATACGGGGACACTCTCTCCTCATGTGACCAAACTCGCCACACTCATAGCAACTCCCCGGTGCTGGTGCTGGGGACTGAAGGGATCCCCAAGCACCGAGATAACTAGCAGAAGGACCTGGCATAGACGAACCCTGACCCGATGGAGCACGGGAAAAACTCTGTGCTAGAATGGCACCGAGAGATGAACGACCCTGCTAATAACTATGAGAACCATGGCCAGATGATGCACCACGATAAACTAGGCGAGCCGTCTGAGCATGTATGAGAAGACGACCTCTACTGTGCTGGAATTGACCCCTAGAAAGAGCACCGCTAAATCCACCCTGTCCACGAGGCCTCTTGGACTCCCTCTCAACCCTCTCTTGACTGTGAACCATATCAAACTGACGAGAAATGTTGACAACCTCATCAAAAGTAGTACCAGAAACTCTCTCTCTGGTCATAAGTAATCGCACCTGAAAAATGAGGCCATCTATAAACCTCCTGATTCTCTCCCTATCTGTGGGAACTAACCAGATAGCATGACGGGCCAACTCGGAGAATCTCATCTCATACTGCATCACAGACATATCAACCTTACGAAGCTGCTCAAACTGTCTGCGCAGCTCCTCTATGAGGACTGAGGCACGAACTTCTCTAGAAAGATAACAGAGAACTGCTGCCAGGTAAGATGTGCTGCGCCGACCGGCCTACGGCTCTCGTAAGCCTCCCACCAACTGAATGCAGCCCCAGAGAACTGAAAGGTAGTGAATGAGACCCTACTGGTCTCCAGAATACCTGCTGCATGGAGTTTCCCAAACCTCTCCAATCCATGCTACTCATCCTCAGGCATAGCAGGAACCACAGAGTCTTGAGCAGCTGCAACCGGCTGGGCTGGTGGTTCCCCCAGTGTCTGGAGTCCCTGTATTACCTGCTCGGGTGTGCGAGCGGCGGGAGTCTGAGTGCCTCCCCGGCCTGAGAAGTGGTTGCGACCGTAAAAACACAGACTGCCTGAGAAAGGCCGGTGCACACGGTTAAATCAAATCTAAGGCCTCCTGAAGGTCAGGAATCACGATGGGCACAAGTGGTGCCTGAGCTGGTTCTGCTGGTGCATCCACAACTAGGATCTGGTCCTAACCTGGGGAAACTGGTGGATCTGCAGGTACTGCCCTAGCTGCTGTGCGGGCTGCACCTCTGTCCCTACCACGACCTCTATCGCGACCTCAGCCTCTCACGGCCCTGGCTGGTGGTACTGGTGGCTGTCCATCCTGCCCAGTAGTGCGAGTCCTCACCATCTGTGAGAGAATGAAACAACAAAAGTTTATTTACCAGAATCAACAGATTCGCACGAAAAGAAATTTTCCTAAGGGTTCTGCAGCCTCTCGAAGATAAGTATAGACGTCTCCGCACCAATCCGCAAGACTCTACTAAACCTGCTCATGACTCGTGAGACCTATGTAACCTAGGATCTGATACCAACTTATCACGACCCAAATACCTAACCTGTCGTGATGGCGCCTATCATGGAACTAGGCAACCAACATTCTCCATATGATTTCAATATATAACAAAAGTGAGATAAAGTAGTTAAACTAACATAAGTTTTACATAACAACGGGGTAAAGACCCAAAACACAAATGCGGAATAATAGCCCAACATCATGGTGTCACTAATTCATGAGCATCTAACAATCAGCCTAGAAACAGAGTCTACTACAGTCTGTGCCAAATGCCAATACCAAGAGAATAGATGATAAGAAAGGAGAAACAAGTATTGTGGACGCCGACAGCTACCTCGTAAGTCTCCGAAAATCAGCTCGTGCACGAACTCAGTGACCGCCAGAACCGTATACACCTGGATCTGCACATAAAGTGTAGGGTATAGCATACCTCCAGCTCACAGAATATCATAATAATCATCCCAAACATAGAATACAACAAGTATCAACAAGAAATGAGAGGGAACGGAGATATAACACACAAGTAAGACTGCGACTAAGTACAAGACAACAATTATCAGTCAATTTAGAAAGTATACGACTACTGCGTGACCCAATAATGATATCATATGGCCTAAGCATGGTTTCTAACATGAAAGGCAGTAAATTGCTCAAAAACAAGGAAAAACAGGTAATAACAATGGGCTATTCGACTTTACAGTCTCACGGGATGGACCAAGTCTCAATCCCTCATGGTGCACGCTCACACGCTTGTCACCTAGCACGTGCGTCACTTCCAAACATTCAAATCGTACCAATTCTCGGTGTTTCATACCCTCAAGACAAGATTTAAGACGGTTACTTAACTCAACCGCGCAGAAATCCTACTCCGAAATGCCATTGCCTCTCGAATCTGCCTCCAAATGACTCGAATCTGACCACAAACAGATCGAGGTAATCAATATAGGCTAAAAGGATCAATTCCACAATAGAACTACTAAAATCTAGCCTAAAATCCGAAATCGGCTCAACCCGGCTCCTCGGGCTCACATCTCAAAACCCGACAAAAATCACAAAACCCGAAAGTCCATTCATTCACGAGTGTAACCATACTAAATTTATCAAAATACGACCTTAATTGCCCCTCCAAAATCCCTAAGTTCACTCTCCAATTCCAAAGCCCTAAATCCCCAAATTTCCAATTCAAATCCCTAATTAGGTGATGAAGAAATCCATAGATTCACGAAATTTAGACTAATCCGGGTTAGAGTTACTTACCCTAACATTTTCCTTGAAAATCCTAAAAACAATCGCCTCTCCCGAGCTTCTCAAGTCCAAAAAATCGAAATAAAAGTTGAACCCTCGAGCTGGTGTTTTTTCTACGCAGAAATACCCCACATGCGGTTCTCTTGTCGCTTCTGCGACGCTGCACCTGCGAAAATTCCATCGCAAGTGCGGATTTCGCTGAAAAATTATGACCTCGCTTCTGCTTCCCCAAGACTGCATATGCGCCTATCGAGGATGTGTGAATCCATCACACCTGCGGCTATCCTTTGCACATGCGCCTAGCTGCCCGTATCTGCGACCCTCGCAGGTGCGGGAAAATCTTCGCACCTACGGCTCCTGCCCAGCTCCTTCCTGGCTGCATCTGCGGCTCCTTCTTCACTTCTGTGGACTCGCACCTGCGGTTCCCACTCCGCAGGTGCAGTTACACCAGTAGCAGCAGATTCAGCTGCAATTCCTTAACTCTCTTCAAGCCGTTAACCACCCAAAATCTGCCCGAGGCCCTCGGAACCTCAAGCAAACATACCAACAAGTACTATAACCCGATACGAACTTAGTCGAACCTTTGAATCACTCAAAACATCATCAAAACACCCATTACCCAGATTCAAGACTAGAGAACTTCAAAACTTCTGAATCCCACAATCCACGCCGAAACCTACCAAACCACGTCCGATTGACCCCAAATTTTACACACAAGTCCAAAATCACACCAAGAACCTACTCCAACTTCCAGAATTCCATTCTGACCCCGATATCAAAACTTCCACCGCCGGCCAAAATCGCCAAAATTCCAACTTTCGCCAATTAAAGCCTAATTCTACTACGGATCTACAAATCATATTCCGAATGCGCTCCTAAGTCCAAAATCACCTAACAGATCCAACGGAACCATCAAAATCCAAATCCGAGGTCGTTTACATACACGTCGACATCCTGTCAACGTTTTCAACTTAAGCTTCCAATTAAGAGACTAAGTGTCTCAATTCACTCCGAAACCACTCCGGACCCGAACCAACCAACCCGGTAAGACATAATACCGACGTAAAGAACAAAAGAAGAAAAAGTGGGGCAAACGGGTCTATAACTCTAGAAACAACCGGCCAGGTCATTACAAACCCGAAATATTAAAATGAGCCATGAAACATTACACCTAGTGGCAGATTGAGAATTCTAACGAGGGGATTCAAAAAATTCCAATAATATCACACTTGAGATTTGGAAATTGAAATTTTATTTCTCTTATGCCAAGGGATCCAAATTATATTTATAACTTTTCGGCGAAAGCGATTCAGTTGAATCCCCACATGTGGACACTCCCGGATCAACAAGCTAGAACCGTGATCTGTGTAATATTTGTACAAATGAAATATGAGTATTTATCTACTACTATGAGTACGGGGAAAAAAAGAGTTTATGTTATAAAATAATAAGGAAAAGAATAATATTGCAAGGAAAAGAGAGAGGTATTTCTTATTGAATTTTGGGATGATTTACAATGGGGTAAGACCCCTCTATTTATTGGGGAAAAAATGACTTAGCCACAAAGTAAAAAACTCTCCAAAAGATAGACATTCACTTTAATTACAATTCTATTCATAACACCCCCCCTTGATTTTGGGAAAAGTATCTCATCGAATCGACAATCTGCAAATTGAGCAGTGAATAAATCCCCCATTAATGTTTTCTGGTAGCGAATAATAAAGGGCGATTCAAACCCAACATATATTCCTAACCTTCTTTGGGGACCCATTTTGGTGAGGTATAGCGGTGCTACAGGCACATATACTGCGCATCCAAAAATTCGTAAATGAGATATATTAGGTTCATGACCCAAAACTAATTGCAACGGGGAATATTTATGATAATTTATCGGTCTAAGATGAACTAACATTGCTGCATGCAAAATGGCATGACCACAAATAGAAGTAGGTAGCCTCATTTTTGTCACGACCAGGAATCCCCACCATCAGGACCGTGATGGCGCCTAACATTTCACTTGCTAGGCAAGCCAACGTTAGAGAATCATTAAGCCAATTCTTATACATTTCAGTTACTAACATCCAATAAGCTATAACAAATTAAAGCGAGTGCGGAATAATATAGAAACTCAATATTTACTACAATCCAGATCTGGAGTCACAATTCACGAACTACTACGATTTACTACAAACAGAGTCTGAAAGGAAGTATACTGTTTTGAAAGGAAAGAAACAGTAAAGTAAAGTGTCTAGACAGGGACTCCAGGGTCTGCGGACGCCGGCAGACCTACCTTGGGTCTCCTGTCGAATGAATCCAGCAACTATCCTCACGATCAGCTCGGGCTGACACCAAAATTTGCACAAGAAGTACAAAGTGTAGTATGAGTACAACCGACCCCATGTACTCGTAAGTGCCGAGCCTAACCTCGATGAAGTAGTGACGAGGCAAAGGCAGGTCACTCACACTACAACTTGTATGCAATATATATAATAAAGGCAGAAAATGAAATGCAAAATAGAATAAAGTAGTAAATTGCAAGAAAAAAATACAACTCCAGGAAATAAGCCAGCATCGTTCAAGGAAACATAAACACATAGGTTGTTGCAGCCGCGCAACCCGATCCCATCGTACATCGCATATTCCTCCTTTATTTCCTCATAATAGCATAAACAACAATGAATATATATAAAAGTGTTGCGATGCGCAACCCGATCCAACCATATCACAATATCATAATCATAGTGCACCGTTATACCACCACAATAATCCACCCTTATTACACCTGTTGTGGCGTGCAACCTGTTCCCCCAATACAGTATAGATTCACGCTTATTCTACCTCAACATATCACCTTATTTCACATGTTGCAGCGTGCAACCCGATCCCACCATATCAATATCAAGTGCTCGGTTCGCACAGTAAATTCACAATTCAAATCACCAAAAACCCTTCAAAATTCCTAAACACCAACCGAAACAAATAGGAGACTTGTACACTATGAAATTTCACATAAATAGTACTACACATCGAGACTAATTCAGAATTGACAACTAAAAGGTACAGATAAACCAGCTTAAGCAAATAGTAGGAGATTATGATACTATGGAAAGAACTAATATCATGAAAAGGAGGAACAATGACTAACAAGTAGCAATTAGGCATGGGAACACAATTAGAGCATGTAAAAATTATGACATGAAAAGAGATAATATAGGAAAATTGGGAAAAGGGAAAACAACTAATTTGACGACGCATAAGTACTCATAAGCTCACATATATGTCGCTCACATGAAATCCATAGAGAAAATAGTGCGAGGGTTCCTAATTCCCTCAAGTCAAGGTTAGACATAACACTTACCTCGCTCCAAAGACCACTCACTGCTCAATCACAGCCTTGCCTCTCAAACAAACCTCCGGACCAATAGAATCTAGCAAATTACCAATAAAACGATTTAAATTAATCCTTAGGAACTACCCATGCTTGCAAGAATTCAATGTAGGCCATTGTTCAAAAAGTCAACACCCGGGCATGCTTGGTCCAAACCCGAAATTCGGATCAAAACCTGATTACCCATTCACCCCCGAGCCCGATTATGTGATTTGTGTCTGAATCCGACCTCAATTTGAGGTCTAAATCCCTAATTTACCAATCCATAATTTCTACCCAAACCCCCTGATCACGCTTAACTTTGTCTAATAAAAGACTAAACGGGCGTTACAAATATAATCCGGGGTATTATGCCTAGAGTCGAT